>BTPG01000007.1:98558257-98848257 GCA_036245525.1 Semisulcospira habei | reverse complement strand
CTTCCTGGTCGCTTTACGAAAATCCGCTCACTGATCTCTGATTTAAGTTAGAACAGTGGGCCCAGCTACCTCTGGAAATCTTCGTAGTAACGAACGTGGATTTAATTTCTAACATGAAAATGCCTGGATAACAAAATCCTTCCTGGGAGATACACATGACTATGATCAAATAATCGACGTAAAATCCGGGTATTAAAACATGATCATAGTGATCTAAGGCCTACATGCAACACGTATTTTCATTTCAGAAACATAATGCGTGTAATTTGCATTGTTCACCATCTGTTCAGTGCTTAAGCCCTTCGCTGCCATGAAAAAAATGAACACGATTCAACTGCAAGAGACATAGATCCTCATGAGCCCGCGCGACGGCTATCGCGCACTGTTCCTTTAAATTCACATGACATAAGTGTGATAGGAGAAGGGGGTTGAATCCAAACAAGGGGGGGGGATGGGGGAGGGGGGAGGGGACCGGAGGGGCGGGGGGGGGGGGAAGAGGTGGAGCCAGGGTTGAGCGGTGTTCATGAAACTCTGTGAAGTTCTACCCCCGGGAGGGGGCGGGAGGGGGGCCCTCCCGGCCCCTCTCCAGATCCGCACAAACATTTTAGACGGTTAGCAGTACGTCTCGCTCTTCGCACGAAAGTAGGCACACTGGCTTTTGACTTTATCATCATGCAACGTTGTAAGGGATAGACACCAAGAAAACAGAAAATAGACTTATTGATACAGCATTTCAAAGTAGTTTCGGGCCGTGGGGAGGGTGGGGGCGTCAGGAACCCCTAGAGTCTCGTACAAAATCGCCTGTTTGTGCTACAAAGCTATTAACTACTCTACCCCTGCCTATCTCGCTGATCTCTTTCAACTATACACTCGCTCCGCTCCCTCCGTTTAAGTAGTGACATGCGCCTTCTCATAGTCCCGCTCTGCAAATACAAAACCAGAGGTGACCGTTATTTTGCGCACGTTAGACCTGTTTTCTGGAACTCGCTACCCATTGACATTAGACATTCTCCCTCATTCACTGCCTTTAAATCTGCCCTTAATACCCACCTGTTCCATACCACAATGTAGCTTAGTTCTTTGTGATTATGTACCTCTGTGTGTGTGTGTGTGTGTGTGTGTGTGTGTGTGTGTGTGTGTGTGTGTGTGTGTGTGTGTGTGTGTGCGTGTGTATTGCACAATCTTTTGTTTCTCTGGCTTTTCCCCCTCTACTCCCACTCTTTATTTGTAAAGCGCTTAGAGCTTATCTTAGGATAATCGCTATATAAGTAACTATTAGCATTATTATTATTAGAATCCACCACCACCACAGATCCGCCCCTAGACTATAAGTTCTCGTAAACCCTTGAGACTGCCGGGGCTCATTGGACGATTGAACGGATACTTGACCCGCACATGTTCATAGCTTTTGAATCCGGGCTTTGAGAATGAGCTATATATTTCAAGCACACTGGTCAGAAGCGCCAACCCTTCTGTCGACTTCAAGTTACCGCTGTTGAGCGCATTCCATCGTTCTCCAAGAAAAAAGCATATCTGCTGGGTGCACACCGCTCGCACCCTGGAAATGTCGATCTGTCCAGGTGCCATCGTTCTGCAAGGTAAAGTACCGATCAATGCAAAGTATGCTTGCTAGGTGTATCATGCGTAATGATTCGCTGTGGAAATATCACCTTAACTCATTCGAGACGTGCCGCCTACGGATACGCGACGATTCCCCGCGTATCCGTAGGGGGCGTGTCTCGAATGAGTTAACCCCCTCCCTACCACAGTACGTTCATTTTTGTACACAGTTCAAGAAACATGGATAGAGATTGGTGTCAGTAAGAGGCATAGATCCTCATTAGTCCCCGCAGTCGCGAGGGCTCACGAGAATCTTTGTCCCTTGCAGTTGGCTCGTGTTCACGTTTTCTCGGCAGTGAAGGGGTTAACTCATTAAGCTCTAACATGCTACCCCAGGATCTGGATCGACCATGACAGTTCAAGGGTGATGTCAGAAGAGCTTGTACTCAGGCAAATCCTTTGAACGATCATGGTCCATCTGTCTGCAGAAATATGACGCTGTCTTCAAATGATATCTAAAAAATTAAAAATAAAAACCCTGGTAATTTCATCCTCAAGATGTACAGAGTTAACCCTTATCATTCGGAATACTCCAGTGTGTGAAATACGTTTGACTAAAATAGTTCAAGAGTAGTGCCAGAATGTTTGGCGCCTCTAGGCACCAAGTTATTCTGGCACCACCCTTGAACTAAAGCCATTGTTCTATGTCCTTATCTGTAAGAACTAAAATATAGCTTGCATATATGGCAGTGTACAAATTTGAAGCTTTTAGCATCAGTATGATATGGGTTAAACAAGATGTCTTTGATGAAGAGGAGGGAGGCTACATGGAAATTGCTTTCTGATTGGTGCAGTTGAGTCAGAAGGCGCCCTGATATCAGACCTTGCTTTCCACAGGTCTAAAAGTCAAAAGGTTTGGAAGAGAGGAGGAAGGGGTATGGTGGGTGGGTGGGAGAATGGATGTGTGAGAACCTTTCCACGGCCGGCTGATAAATCAAACATAGGGCAAGGAGTAGAGGGCTGGTCCACCGGCTTTCCTATTAGGGGAGCGGGGTTCCAAACTCCCAAAAGGGAAAAACAGTGCATCAGACTTTAACTTTAACTCGTTGTGCCCGAGGTATGACGAAATAATCACATTTTGGAGTTATCCTCTGATGACTGCATTACAAACAAATCGAACATGATAGCTCAAGGGTGGTGACAAAATAGTGTGAATGCCTATAGACGCCAAGCTATTCTGCCACCACCCTTGAACTATCAAGGTAGAGCCATATCTTGCTGTGGTGTGTCATGGGCAGAGTGAGTTTAAGAACGTACTTTTTAAAGTGTGTGTGTGGGGGTGGGGGAGGGAGGGAGGGGGAGCCAGGGTTAAGCGGTGTTCATGAACCCCTGTGAACCCCCCCCCCCCTCCCCACCTCCTATCCAGATCCGCACATACATTTCGACGGTTAGCAGTATGTCTCGCTCTTCGAACGAAATTAGATACACTGGCTTTTTTACTTTAGCATCATGCAACGTTGTAAGGGATAGTCACTCAGTAAAACAGTAATCTCCATTCGCTTGAATCCGACACGAATACGATCCAAATCTGAAGCGGACCCTAAATCAAATCAAAGTTCGTGGAGGTCGTTTTAACGATTGTGTGTTTCCATATGGTTGATGCGGAGCCAATTTTTGCATCAGACTGAAAAACGAACAGGAAACGACCCGTTCTCGCGTCATTCTGAGCATTGCGCCATAGTGTTTCATCGAAGAATTCGGATGTCGCACGTTTTATATGGAAACGCGCACGCCACGGATTTTGAACGAAAATTGCATTTCCGTATCCGGTGCGGATAGTATTAGTATCGCATAGTGAAAAGATAGCTTGACGCTATGTTTTCATAATGACGAGGCCGTTTTTACGAATTTGTATTTCCACAATGTCCAATGTGGAGCCAAATTGTAAAACCAAAACGAAAACGACGGTAGACTTGAAATGGGGCTGGTCGGAGCGCATTCCGGAGCATGAACATGATGTTTTTGGTGTGCGGGGCAGAAATTCTGGCAAAGAAGTGACAAGATAAAAATTACGTCACGTCTAGCTACACAAACCTTGATAGAGAACGTCTTTTTGGCGCCAAAGCGCCGTGTGTGTTTATGTGTGTGTGTGCGTGCATGCGTGCGCGTGCGCGCGCGCGCGCGCGTGTGTGTGATTGTGTGTGTGTGTGTGTGTGTGTGTGTGTGTGTGTGTGTGTGTGTGTGTGTGTGTGTGTGTGTGTGTGTGTGTGTGTGTGTGTGTGTGTGTGACAGCGACTAGAGCCCGCGTTTGAGGACGGACAAGCTTGAAATTTTAGGATGTTGTCCCTAAAAGAATTATCTCGAAAACTTTTTAATTTTTTTATATTAAGATGCTCATTGGTGAGAAAATTGCCGTTTCAGTGTGTGAGTCCGTAATTTTTCTTATTTTTACTAGATATTTTGCATATAGCTAGATAAAAAGGAGATGTTAAATGAGTGCGTTAACCAGCATTGTGCCTCTACAACGTTTTGAGTGATAATTAAATATTCATATGAATATGAATATTTATGAATATTTATTTTATGAGGGAGGTCAAAGGAATCATTGTACCCCGAAGGTCGAAGGCCTGAGGGGTACAATGATTCCTTTGACCTCTCGAAGGCCTACAAAGGTCCGTGTAGCGAACCCCTCCGACCAATAACATATTTGTTTTCCTTCCTCCGTTTATTGTTTAGAAAAAAATCCGGTTTATGAAGACGGCCGCTTCTGTGTGGCGAATAGGTGACACCATTGAATATACATGTTCTGCCGGGGATTCCCAGTCTTTACGAGACAGAGTGTGACGTAGCATGATTCCACGTGAAGCGCAAGTTTCGCAAGTAAAAAGCTAATCTTGGCTTGTGTACAGAATGATTCAAGCTGCAATGTCTACAAAAGGTCGTTAAAGTATGATAGTGACAGTGCTTCTTGACTGCTGTGTGATTCAGAAAAATTAAGAACTTTTTGATGAAGCGATCGGCATTTGACCACTGATGTGACAGCTTGTGCAAGTTAGCATGGTGCCTCGTGCTTTTAGATTCAAGATGACTGAAGGGGATGCTTCGAGTGTGCAGCAGATTGTCGTTGTTATATCATAAAGTGTCATGTGTGTTGGGATATCTGGAAAAAGGAATACCAAAAAAAAAAGTTCGTTATTAACAGCAGGACTAGTGCTGAGATGGATTTTAAGGTGAGATTTTATTTTACAGCGTTGACATGATGTCAGATAGTCTTCGAAAATTCGTGAGATGTTTTTCTTCAGATAGTCCCGCATTTAGTGACGTGAAGAGAGAACTTTGGCAATAGCGTGCTTTGTGTATAGTGTTTCTGGGTGTGTATTTTCGTTTTAGTTCTTGAATTTGTTGCTCTGTGCCTTGGTGAAATTGTGGCATGTTGGTGGATTAGCAGACGACAGTGTGTGGCCGGTTTGCAAGGATTGCTGTATCTGATTGGTTAAAAAAAATTTGGAAGCTATTTTTGTTCCGTGGTTTTCCGAACTTTGAAAATGTCTCGGTGCATGGCGATGAGATGGATTTGGCGAAGGCTTTTGCTGTTTGCGCTGTGTAATTAGTGGTGAAATATTGTTTAAGTTGGCGTAAAAAATAAGGCAGATGATGTGTATTATGTCAAATAGGACTACTGTAGTGCGTTTTTTTTTCTGCTATTTTGTTGAACTGAGTTGCTGTCAAGACTCGAAAACGAGGTCCTAACGCGTCATCGAGAGGGCTATAAAACATCCGCCATTTTTCGCTACAGTGGTTTTTATATCACGGTCACATGGTACAGGTTGCGCTAAAGTGACTGGTCGTGTGACGTAGGGAGGAAAACAAAGAGCAATAGCGACTACCCCCAGGCGCCCCGCCATCCGCTTGAGAATATCCAGTCCTCCCCCATGAGGGGGGATGCTAGAAAATATTCCCAAGACATTAAAGATTTAAAGTTTTTTGCCGCCTACGACCGGTTTCGCCCCAAGCAGGGCTTCTTCTGGTAGGCATACGGCGTAACCTGAAATTGCAAACACAACGCATGTACTAGAAGCGGCCTCCAGAATTTACTGGTAGCACCACTAGCACAGCGCGGATTGCATCCCTAAAGTGTTATGGGGTTTTGCAGTGGAAGAAGACTAACTAATTTTGAAAAGGCAACACCTAGGCAATTTTGTGGTGCAATTATTGTTTACTTTTAACAAAGGCGTTGCCCAAAGCCCCAAAATGCACTCAATCGGATTAGCTCGAGGGACGTAATTTTTCATTAAATTGTGAGATTGCTGTTATTATATTATTATTATTATTATTATTATTAAATATTATTATTATTATTATGGCTTTTGACGACGCCTTCGTTAAAAGTAAAGAATATATATATATATATATATATATATATTATATATATATATATATATATATATATATATATATATATATATTATATATATATATATATATATATATATATATATATATATATATATATATAATTTTTCAATAAGCAAACACAACGCATGTACCAGATGCCGCCTCCAGAATTTGACTGGTAGCAACCACTAGTCCAGCGTGGATTGCATCCCTAAAGCTTTATGGGGTGTTGCAGTGGAAGAAAACTGACTAATTTTGAAAGGGCAACACCTTTTATATATATATATATATATATATATATATATATATATATATATATATATATATATATATATATATAATATATATATATATATATATATATATATATATATATATATATATATATATATATATATATATATATACACTCACTCACTCACTCACTCATGGCTTGGCTTCGCGAACGAAGATTCTATAGGGCTTGCCCACGTCGTCTGCAGGCATTTTTGTGACTGCGGAGGCCAATCCGGGACAGGCAGGTTCGACCGCAGTGGCTGCAGGGGAAGGTCTGGTCAGGGTTCTGAGTTACGACAACTCTGTTTTTTCTCCTGAGCCGCTTGTCCTTGAGGTTAGCTCTGCGAGAGTCCTCAAAGGAGACGGCTGCCTTGTGAATGGTGGAGCGCCAGGTGTCTCGGTCCGCAGCAAGTGAAGACCACTGGCGGTGGTCGATTTGGCAGGCACTAAGTGACTTCTTGAGACCGTCTTTGTATCTCTTCTTTGGTGCCCCTCTGTCTCGGTGTCCAATGGCGAGCTCGCCGAACAGAGTGATCTTGGGTAGGCGATGATCCTCCATCCTGGAGACGTGCCCCGCCCAGCGAAGCTGTGTCCGCAGCAGCAAAGCCTCGATGCTCACAGTTTCCGCCTGTTCAAGGACCTCGACGTTGGTGACATAGTCACTCCAGTGAATGCTGAGGATGGTACGCAGGCAGCGCTGGTGAAAGCGTTCGAGGAGTCGTAGTTGGCTGCGGTAGAGGGCCCAGGACTCAGAACCGTACAGCAGGGTGGTGAGGACGACAGCTCTGTACACGCTTTTTTCAGCTGTTGATTGTGCCACACCCGCTTGTATAGTCGCCCGAAAGCACTGTTCGCTTTTGCAAGCCTGTTGTCCAGCTCCTTGTCCAGCTTGGCATCTGACGTGATGATGCAGCCGAGGTAGGTAAACTGGTGTACAGACTTCAGTTCGGACTCGCCGATGGTGATGTGGGGAGGGCGATGCTCTTCCTTGGGTGCTGGCTGATGAAGGACCTCTGTCTTTTTCAGACTGACCTCAAGTCCAAAGAGCTGGGCGGCATCTGCGAAGCAGGACGTAATGTGCTGCAAGGCTCTCTCTCTGTGTGCAACGAGGGCAGCGTCATCAGCAAAGAGCAGCTCACGAATCAGTTGGTCTAGGGTTTTCGTGTGGGCCTGCAGTCGTCTGAGGTTGAACAGGCTGCCATCGAGACGATACCTGATGTACACTGCGTCGTCATCGTCGAGGTCCACTGTGGCCTGCTTTAACATCATGCTGAAGAAGATGGTGAAGAGGGTCGGTGCCAGCACGCAGCCTTGCTTCACGCCGTTGCGAATGGGGAATGGTTCTGAGAGGTCACTGTTTAGTCTGACCTGGCCTTGCTGGTCCTCGTGGAGCTGGACGATCATGTTGAGGAACTTTGGGGGACAGCCTAGTCGCTCCAGGATCTGCCACATACCTTGCCTGCTCACAGTGTCAAACGCTTTTGTTAGGTCGACAAACGTTACGTACAGCCCTTTGTTCTGCTCGCGGCACTTCTCCTGAAGCTGTCTCAGCACAAAGACCATGTCGGTGGTACTCCTGTTGGCTGTGAAGCCACACTGGCCCTCTGGGAGGTGGTCTTCAGCGATGGCAGGTACCAGCCGATTCAGGAGCAACCTTGCGAGAATTTTCCCGGCAATGGACAGCAGGGTAATTCCACGATAATTAGAGCAGGCAGACTTCTCTCCTTTGTTCTTGTACAGGGTGATGATGACTGCATCACGGAGATCCTTTGGTAGTGTTCCTTTTTCCCAGCAGCAGAGAAAGAGGTCGTGGAGCTTGTTGTGCAGTGCTGGGCCTCCATGTTTCCATATCTCTGGCGGGATTCCGTCAATGCCTGCTGCTTTGCCACTCTTGAGCTGGTGGAGGGCTGTGAGGGTCTCTTCGGCGGTGGGCGGTTCGTCCAATTCAACATTTAGTGGAAGGTGTGGGATTTGGAGGATGACTGTTTCTTGAACAGTGCGCTCAGCAGGTCCTGAAAGTATTCCGACCAGCGGTTCAAGATGGAGGTATTATCTGTGAGGAGTGCCTGTCCATCAGCGCTTCGCAGGGGACTTTGTACCAGGTGCCTAGGGCCATACACTGCTTTCAGTGCTTCGTAGAAGCCCCTGTAGTCACCGTTGTCAGCGCAGAGCTGGGTCCTCTGTGCGAGTCTGGACCACCACTCAAGCTTAGAGAACTCCAGAACGAGTGGTGAGTGGTGAGTAGTGGTGGAGTGGTGATATATACACACACACACACATATATATATATATATATATATATATATATAATATATATATATATATATATATATATATATTATATATATATATATATATATATATATATATATATATATATATATATATATATATATATATATATATAATTGCGAGGGTTTCCAGCCAGAAGGTGCTATCTTGCTATCTGATGAAAGAGTAGTTTCGAGTAAATCGCATTTGAAAGTTTGAGGTTTCTTAATGTTGTGTACAAGGAAAATTAAAATCTTCTGTGTTATTCAGTGACATTTTCTCTGTACTGGACAACATAAAATTAATAGCTCAGTGATTTAGTTTGCTGTCAGTGTAACCCGATATGACATGGGTGTTTCTGGTAGCTTGTTTATGCACGCCGCGATTGAAACGCCCTCTGCGAGTACTGTAGGCCTAAATGTGCTTGGCTACTGTAACATCGTTTGGCAGGCCTCATCAGCGCCAGAGCGCAGTGAAACAGAGACGCCAGCTGGTGGCATGTAGCTTTAGCAAAGATATGCAGGCAGTGCTGAAGTTTCTCTCTACGTCTTACAGCGAGCCAGGGGATGCTAGCAGCTGATAACATTTTCTTGCTCGCTATTTTTTGACCGGTAGGTTGACCGACTGCTGCTGTAACAGTTCTCAGTGGCGCTAGCACTTTCAGGCATGCCGTATACACATATTTCCTAAGTGGAATGTTGTATGCATTGCGAGTCACAGGTAGCTGAGGTACATAATGACACGCACACACATCTGTACACACGCGAATGGAGAAAGAGAAAAAAAAAAAAGAAATTGTATTGCTCGCACGGATAAATGATTAGGTATAAAGGCATTTTCTCAATCATGTCCTCACATACACTCTTGCGTGCTCACACACACACACACACACACACACACACACACACACACACACACACACACACACACACACACACACACACACACACACACCGGAACACACGAGACAGACAGTCCGCGAGAGCAACGTGAACCGAGACAGACACGCCCTGGTTTCTCATTCTTCATTGTTTAACAGTAGACAGTAAAAAGGGATACATTTCAACTCACCTGAAACAGTTTCTTTAGTCTTCAGGTGACTCGTACTCCATAAATTTACATGTAAACACATTTATGCCACTATAAATCC
Organism: Semisulcospira habei; assembly: GCA_036245525.1. Lineage (NCBI taxonomy): Eukaryota > Metazoa > Mollusca > Gastropoda > Semisulcospiridae > Semisulcospira > Semisulcospira habei. The sequence goes on along the minus strand of BTPG01000007.1, from coordinate 98,838,605 downwards.
ATAGTGCGACACTAATTGTTCAGTACTAATAAAGTATACTGCGTTAGGACGAGCACAGGTCTGTTTGTATTGCAACTTATAGCACACCTCTTAATGGAAAAAACTAAAACGTGAGTAAAAGGACTACATTTAACATTTTTCACAGTTATAATAATAATAATAATAATAATAATAATAATAATAATAATAATAATAATAATAATAATACGTTATTATATAGGCGCTTTTTCTCAATTTTTGGGCGAATCGACTCAAAGTGCCGCGAACTGAAACCCAACACGCACACTCACGTAATAGACACGGATTTACGCCATTTAAGACAAACACAGTACAAGACAGACGAAAGGCCAGTTCAGCTACTGAAGTTACAGAGATTTTTGATCGCTAGTATTTGAAATTTGTAAAGTGGCCTGAAACCGGTACAAAAGTGTGTGTGTATGTGGGGGGGGGGGGGGGGCTGTGGGGGGTGGAAGAACCGGGGTACCCGAGAAAGTTCTGAAATAAGTTGCATTTCTTGCAAAGTCCCGTATGAACACGGCAGCCACACACCTAGATGAGTTATTACACTGGTTCTGATCTATAGTTATCATGTGCAGCTCACTCTTCAAGTAAACAAAATGAATAATCATTTCTGCAGGATTTGTTATTTTAAGTGTTGTTAACTGGATCGCAGCGGCACCGTCTATTCCGAGTCTGTGTCAGAGTCAATGTATTCGACATCAGGTTCGTCCAACTTGTCAGTCGCTGCTGTGGACACTGCAAGATTTATGTAAAACGGATGATGTTCCTCTGGAATTGCCCCAGATGAGCAAAGAGACAATAGATCGATCTTTTTAGCCTGAGATATCGGAAGCTTGTACAGTCGATGAAGTTTCTTGGGTGGTTCTGCTGATCGACTCCTTCTGCCGCTGGACCCACTCAGGCGGAGAACTCTGAACATTTCGTCATTCAGATCACACTTGAACTGCATGGTGCCTTCATCTGCTTTGGAGAGTTTAATGCAGCGGATCGGGAGCCAGTTGGCTTTCCGTCCTTCACTGTCAGTCCTTGTGTTGCGGACTGATGATCTAGCGGTCTGTTTGAAATCAAAGACCTGGCTGTGCTTCCGTCATTGGGGATCACAATGTAGCGTTTACCACGTCGTGCTATGCGCAAAACAATGTCCCAACCGGACGGTGTATAGATTGGATTGTGCTTTTTTGCATATGATATGGCAGAGTGCATGGAATCGCATTCCATCTGTGTGTGTCCGGACTCCCAAAACTTCTGTATCACAGTCTGTATATTTTGAATTGTATGAACAGCGTAATGCAGGGCCCCTGTGACGAATTGATTGCGGTTCTGACCGCTGCAGCAATCAGAATATATAATGACAATCTAAACACTGACAGGGAGAGATTTAATATAGCATAATAGGCAGGATGCAATTTCACAGGATCCTCTTTTGCCCTCAGTCTCATCCCATGTGTAGCAGGTTGCTCTTCCGTCGAATAATGAATAGACGGTAAAGTTGAAAACAGACAGTTTTCGCTTGTAATACATTTGACTGACAAGTCCACAAGGAGCTTACAGTACAGCCTGCATATCGACTGTGATAACATGCACTGATGGATCTTTCTTCGCAAATTCCTTGTCGGCCTCTTTTTCTTCTCTGGCAGTTTTTCGTCTTTCCAGATGTTTCTGAAATGCAGCTTCTTCAGTTTCTGTCAGTGTAGCCTGCTGTTTTTTTTAATAGTGTGTGCAGTGCATGTTGAACACTGGTCTTATTTAGGGACATGAAATGAAATATTATACTCTTTATTAAATATTTTCCTGTACTGTCTTGAAGAGACAGGCTCAGTTTCTTCTTGTGTGCACTGCTCTTTGTAGAGTTTGTACATTCTTTTTATGTTAACGTTGGATGCAAGGTATTTCCGCTGAGTGTCCTTACGTGTGTAATGAGACTCAACACACGGAAACACTCTATGTGCTTCCTTACGTTCTGCATTGATGTCTCAGATGTTTTGTTGTGTGGTTTATGTTTGCCTCGGTGATCGCGACCAACGAAGGTACCGTGTTGGCTGTGTTTGAGTGCGTGGTTGAGGTAGCTTGTTTCTATTGCCAGAGTGGTTAGAAAAAAAAAGTTTTACACACTCTTACTCGCTCTCCTTCCACTGTAAAGTAGAACTCCCGGCACACCATGCGTCGCTTGTCACATGGTTCCTCTTTCTCAATGAGATGGGTCCTTGTTTTTCCCTCATGGACACTGGAGCAGACAAAATGTTTTTGACTTTCATAAGACCTCAGTGAGTAAAATGACTGAAAAATTTCCTGTCGATTCTCCTCAGAAATTTGGTTACAGTGGAACCTGCATTTAGAACAATCTGTAGGCATCATTCCTTTTGATGGTATCTATTTTCCCGTCTGTGAGGTATATTCTTGTCAATGGCTTCGAAGAGTCTTTCTCACATTCTTCTTCCATGTTTTAGGTCTTGCTTCTCTTTCCCGTGCAAGTTTCATTTTGAGAGGGGTGTTGAAACTCCCTTGTTTTCTTGGTGTTTGAATTTGATCATCTGGCTGTCCTAGAGGGGCTTCGGGTGTTGAGGGTGAGTGGTCAGCCACAGAGACATTGGGAGTAACAGGAGTGCTGGTAGCAGGTGATATGTCTTGTGAAATATCTATGTCTCCAATGCTGATGTTGTTATTCGGGCTACCAGGCTACGTAGCTGTTTGTTCTAGACCCTGGGTTGCAGGCTTTTTTGATAATGGTAATGAACAGCTGTCTCTGTCCACAGGCACACATGCATCATAGTGTTGCGAACGCAATGCCAACAATGCAACCGATATGGCCTCACTTTCTTGCAGACCATCACGACACATGGGATACGTGTCGAGAACTCCATTCAGATCACTGCAGAAGATCCTAACAATCCTCCGTGACCAGTTAGCGAGTGCCAGTGGCAGCAGATCGGCAGCATCGGTGCTCCACCTCCCCGGTCTTCTTAACTCTGCTACATTGTAGAAATATTTGAGATATCGTTCATTCTCATCTGTTGTCTCTGCCAGAACGTTTATGAAGATTGTATTTCAGTCAGGCTTTTAGCTTTAGCGTTTTCAACGTCTGTGTTTCTTGAGCTAAAGATTGTATGCCAGCTCAACCTCCACCTCGCCGACAACAACCTCCTCAGTCCCTTCCAGTCTGCCTATCGCTAACATCACAGCACTGAAACAGCCCTTCTACATATCCTAAACGACCTGCTTCTCTTCACCGACTCGGGCAACATCTCCCTTCTTACGCTACTCGATCTCTCTGCCGCCTTCGACACCATAGACCACTCTATCCTCCTCCACCGCCTTCACCACTCCTTTGGCATCACTGACTCTGCTCACTCCTGGTTTCTCTCCTACCTCTCCGACAGACAGCAGTCCGTCACCATCGACGGCGTCTCCTCCAACCCAGTCAGGCTCTCCTGCGGCGTTCCACAAGGGTCCGTCCTGGGCCCGGTCCTTTTCACACTCTACACCTCTCCCCTGTCCAACATCATCTAGTCTCACCACATACACCACCACCTCTACGCTGACGACTCACAACTAATAGACAAAGACAAACTCGACAACACTCAGTCACTACTGACTCGCACGGCTGACTGCTACGAAGACGTGAAAAACTGGATGACAACAAACAAGCTCAAACTGAACGACGACAAAACGGAAGCCATGCTGGTAGGCACTCGCCAGAAACTTTCCCAGCTCCCTCCCTCTCTCCACCTTCAACTCGACAGCACCCCTATCCGACTCTCTGACTCGGTCAAGAACCTCGGCGTTATCCTCGATTCCTCTCTTTCCATGACCAGCTTCGTCTCCGCCACGGCCCAGGCATGTTATTTCCACCTCCGCCGCATCAGTCAGATCAGAAAATACCTCACTACCGAAGCTGCCACCAAACTCGCTGTCTCTCTCATCTTATCTCGCATCGACTACTGCAACTCTCTCCTTTCCGGCTTTCCTCACTCTACCATTCTCACTCTCCAGCGCGTCCAGAACAATGCTGCCCGCCTCGTCATCAGAAAGAAAAAAATCCGACCACATCACTCCCCTGCTCAAGCTCCTTCACTGGCTCCCCATCCCCCAACGCATCCAATTCAAGATTCTGTCTCTCTGCTACAAATCCCTGAACAACTACGCTCCTACCTATCTCTCCAACATACTTCACCCCCAGGGTTGGAAGATTTAACGATTTTGGGTTAAAGAAAATTTAACGCGTTAATGTTTTCAAAAAGTTAAAGAAAATTCAACGAATTAAAAAATAAAAGTAACGATTATCGATTTTTTTTCGTTAAAAATTTTGTTACTTCAGTTCGTTTTTCCGCCACGAACAAACAGGTGCCTATGCGCAAAACCGGTTTGACCCAGTTGCAGCCGGTTTGAGGCGGTTTGGAGGATCTATGCCTCTGGGTGAAAAACTTAACGGATCCCATTTGCTTGAGAAAATCATTATTATTATTGCTATTATTCTTCTTCAGAATAGCTATGCTAAGCCATACCACAAAGCTTACGAATGGCCGGAAGCGCCGTGTGACCGTCTTTATTTTTGTGTGCTAGAGTGTTTGGATCAGAGGGTGGGTTAGAGTAGAAGGTGATGGATTTCTGTCACTACATGAGCCCACAGAGCGTAGTAATGGCGGGAAGCGCCAAGAGATTAATAATGTGGGGCTCCCACCCCACCCCTCCCCTAATCAATTAATTATTCTAATCAACTAGCCATTTAGACAAGCCCATGCCAACCAATACAACCAATGCCTTTATTACCTAGCCATTTTAGTTCCACTCTAGAAATCATTTAAGCAACAATTTTTTATCAGCTGCCAACCCGCGATTATTAAGCCAGATCCCCCACCCCACATAAATAATTAATGCTGTTATTGACTTATTTAAACAAAATTATTATATTACATTATAAAATGAAACAAGATGAATTGCTACTTTTAAATTATATCTGTGCTGTAGAGAACAAAGATTTAGACTCTAAAAAACAACGCCTTCTCTCTGTTGTTGTTTCTGGAAAATCAAAAGCTTTTCTCGGTAAACAATACATGACAGAAGACATAGAATCTCTCACCGCTGACGAGCTAATCAAACTACATTCAAAATATGAAAATCACATTAGTTCACTAATGACACGTGATTTGAGTCGATCTCTTGTCTGCCTATACACAAAAGCTGTGAGTCACTTCCTACCTGTAGATACTGACAGTCTGTCACACGATTTAGAAAGCAACCCTATTGTTTCAGGTTCAATAGGCAAATTAGCATGCTTTATGTTTTACAAGTTTGGGAATTACCTTGCACCTGTGGTAACCTTACTTGTTACTAGTAGTCATATTGATTTTTCTAAAATAAATTCTAAATTAGAAGAAAATGGATGAGACCCAGACGACTCCACATCAGAGTCCTGTCATGACACAAGTTCAAATGGTGACTAAGACTAAAAGTCCAGGTCAAATAGAGGCTGGAAAAAGATTAGCTGAATATAAAAGACAAAAAAAAATTACAGCTTCAAGCATTAACAGAAAAGGCTCATGTAACTGACACACCATCAACAGCGCAAGTGTCACTACCGCCAGGGCCAACACCCTCACACTCCCAAAAAAATGAGAGACAAACAACTGAGTCTAAACCTGAAACAACAAAATATATAGTTGCTGGATTTGTTCTCGGATTTGGTTACGTAGGTTACCAATTATACAAAAAATACAAACCAAACACTCGAACAGTGTCCAAAAAATCAAACACTCCAAAAACAAAAGAAGACGTCTCCACATTACCAGCAACACCCAAAGCCGTGGACCCATTTTACATGCAGTAAATACATTTATTATTTTAATTTTTGTGGAATAAGAAAATGAGCGACACAAAGAACATAATGAACCTTGTCTATCACTCTGCTGTAATAAGCGGGTTAACAGTTGCTTATTCTATGCTGGGATAAAGTCTTCTCAAAATGAAATCGGCAGACTTGAGTAGATTAGACTTCAAAGACAGTGCTAAGCTAGTTGCAGTTGTAACAGCGTCAATTGCCACAAAAGACTTTCTTGTCAAGCAAGGAATTATTCCAGAAAATGTTTCTATGTAAATGAAAAGTATGGCAACCATAGCTATTATGATTGGCAGTGCAGTTGTTAACGCACTTGCATTTAGTGGATCAAACTATCTCTTTTCAAAAATGGGAAGAGAGGAATCAGCAGAAGAAATGAAGCGTCACAATGAGGCATCTGAAAAACTAGCTCAAGCCCAACAAGATTACGAGAAGCAAAGAATAGAGAAACTTGATTTCATCAATGAAAAACTCAGGCTTGAAGGTCACGCACAGCATACATTTTAAAATGTCGATGACGTGATCAAAGAATATTTTCTTGTTACTGGTGAAGACATGACCATCCTGCAACCAAAACTTAGTGACTACTACCAGCCAAGCCCAGAAAAAAGAAATGAAGAAATAACATTTGTTCTAGTAGGAATGACATTTGTATATTTTACAGGAGTTTTTATTGCTAGAAGAAATGATCGACGTCGGAGCTAAACTATCAAAAATATATTACTCTCCTGTTGGTTACTGGAAACCGCAATAGAAAAATTACATGCTGCTGTGGGTGGGGATATTACACTCGAACCAAATAAAACAGTGGCTCAAAAAACAGGCAATTTGGCAAATATATTTACCTGCTCCAAGAAAAATAACAAGACCTCATTCTGTAAACACTACCCCTAATGACACGCATCAAATGGATCTTCTGTTCCTGCCGCATGATACAATAAAAAAGAAACGATACAAGTATGCATTAACTGTTGTTGACATAGCTTCACGGTACAAGGACGCCGAACCCATAACTGACAAGAATGCTACCACGGTAGCCACTGCGTTAACAGAAATATATAGTCGAGGCCATTTAAAATTTCCCAGGCTTGTTCAAGTCGATGACGGATCTGAATTTAAAGGTGCTGTTAATCAATTATTTGCAAAGCATGGAGTGCTAGTGCGGCGAGGCATACCAGGTGTACATAGATCACAGGCAATTGTTGAAAACTTTAACAAACAATTATCAGAGAGACTTTTCAGCTATCAGTATTCTAAAGAACTCATGCATGATGCACGTAACACTGAGTGGGTTAAAAGATTACCATCTGTGATAAAAGCAATGAATAACGAGGGCCAGCTTAAACCTGTTGATGCTATTAAATTAAAAACAATACCGTCAGGGTCAAAAATAAAAACAAAAGCTTGTTTACAAAACAGGTGAGATATTTGTATCAACCTGGCGAGGCTGAGAATGATGTCAGATGTAGGGCAACTGATCCAATATGGTCTACATCTGTTCACAATATAAAAAATAGTTCCTGGTGCTAATGCATCGATTTATTATCTGTAAGAACCTGCCCCACAAAGGGCGTTTGTCAGAGAAGAATTACAAATTATTCCTCCAGACACTGTTACACATTTTTAATCATTTCATCAACTAATTCATCAATTAGTTCATCAACCAGTTCATCAGCTATTTCTTCAGATAACTTAAGCGCATAATGCCCAGGTGCATAAGCCTTTTCCTTGGTGTGAAACACTCGTTTTGTGTCTCCTACTGCAAGTTACTTTTTATGTGTTTGGATCATTTCAATATTGTGTCTATTTGACCTCAGTGTCTTGTTTGGATAATCAGGCATTAGTTCTCCATCTAATACTTGCTTGTAATGTTCATGAGGAATGTCTTTATTTTTTATCGCTGTTTTCTTGATACCTTTGGCTTTGGACTGACTACCTTTTTGGTGCAGTATAGAATACATTTTTGATCTCAGTCCAACATACTCAACTATTGGCACACCATTTGGTTCATCTTTAAACTTACCAGGCACTTTCTTGTTTTGTGTGCTAAACAGCGGGTGATCCCTAGGGTAGTCAGACGTGTCATACATATGCAACTCTGTTTTCATGTCTTCGTAAAAGTCTTCAGTAGGCACATCAATGATCATAGAGTCAGTGTCAGTGTAAAACAGACGGCTCTCAGGATACTTTGGCTTAAAGTAATCATAATAAAATTCAAGCATCAGCAATTTTGATAACTCGAGTATTGCCATACCAATGAATACTGGCTTGTCCAGTTTGACAATCTTTTTTTTTGAGTGAAACTGCATACAATGATGAATCAAACCCTTTGTACCCTGTGTACTGTGGCTTGCCTGTAAGTTTAATTGCACCCAATTCAGTTGTGACAAGTCTCACATCCTTGCGGTGATGAGGATTTTCCATCGTCTTACCAAAACAGGCATTGTTCATAAGCTTAAAGAAGTCTTTGTCAAATGCAGTGCTGCCATCTCTTGCACGCAATGTTGTATTTTTCATTATGTAATCTTTCATGAAAGCACTCTGATCAAATTGAATGCCTCTGTGAACTTTTTTTAGTACTAACCCATGTCTGATGTAAAACTGTAGTAAGCGATAGTGACAAATGTAATTGAATTTGTCATTCAAATTTGGCACAAATTTAGTGTCTTCTTTTTTCCCTGTTAAAGACATTTTCTCAACAGCTAATGGATAATCATTGTGGTAATCATGTAGATGGTGTGGGTACTCCAGGTCTACTTCAAAGATCCAACCCTTTTTGTGATTCCGATCATAATTCATAATTTTGTTTGTTAATTTTTGTATATCACACTGTGACAAATCATGTAGACGAAAGTTTTTGAAGGGCAATAACTCACACATCGCAAAGCCATACAAATTGTTAGCATCCAAGTACGTAATGAATGACCGTGACCTCGAGGGGTCAAAGTCATCAAGATATTTGTTGTTGGCTTTGGCATAGTTGTTTGCGGCTATACTTATGCCTTCTCTCAAACCACGTTCCACTATTTCACCCATCGTACGATCAGACAACAAGTCTATAGATATCTTACTAGATTTCAAAAATGCATCCCATGTCATGCCAGGACTAGTTATGTAGCAAGCAGGGTCAAGTCTGTAGTGTAACAAACCCTTTTCACAGTAACTTTCAAATACATCTGCTAGCAAACAAACGTCAGATTTCAAGTACTGGTCATGGTAGTCACCAATCATTTCACTCCCTAGTTTTCCCCATGCATCGAGGGCATGCTTGTAATCAGAGTCAGAAATACCTTTTCCATTTAGTGTAGAGTAAAATTTCTCTTTTGGTGGCAGTCTAATTTCCTCAAACACAACCCAGTCACAGATGTACTCGTACGGATACACACCTTTCTTGATCAACTCAGGCTCAAAATATTTTCTTGTAATTGGAAACTCAGTCAATCCTTCTGCCAGACTAGCAAGCCCTAAAGACAAATGTTGCATGGAGTCATAAAATGCTAATTTGTCCAACCTAAAAGTCAAGTATTTCTCAGTTGTCTGGGCAATGCAACTAATTTTTTTTGTAAGACTCATCCACAGCCTGCATGATAATATGTGAATCATACCCCTTGAGATTGTGGAAAAAGATAGGCAACTTATATGCCTTGGGATCAAGTTTTAGTTTCAAGTTGCAATCACCATGTGCAGCACCTCTGTAACATCCAGTTATGTGGTCATGATCGCAAACTTTATCACCATCAAGGGCTTGTTCACAAATCCAACACATCACTGTTGCATCAAAATTGAGTTTCTTTTCTTCAGTCATCAACAAAGGCATCTGACAGTTTTCCAAATACTGTACTACTTGACTATACAGTTGTCTCATTTCTGTTAAAAACTCAGCTGCTGCATTTTCACCTCTGTAGATAACTGGTTTTGTATGCTGACCGTCTGACCTAACAAGAATGTATCCGAAAGAACACACCACTTGGTCACTCAACTTTATTGTCTTTGGTAATCATTCTGGAACAGGACCGTCATATGGTACAACCAGTGATTCAAAATCAGCATACACTACAAATGGCAGCTTTTGCTGATTCCCATGGTTTTTAAAATAAACCTTGCTACCAGGATCTGGTTACCTAAGTACTGTTTGAATGTCATCAGCTGACCTGCAGTGCTGGACATGTTTGTGTGCTACTTCAATAGAGGAAAACCTCTGTAAACACTTTTTACAAAATTCTTGTTTACACTTGTGTTTTGTTGTATGCCCATGAATTAGACGTGATATACTCCTAATAATTGTGTAGTGAAAGTTATCACCGGAACTTATTAATAAAAGGTCAACATGCTTATCTTCTGGCTGACCATAGGTGGGGGCAAGTGGTGATACTCTAATTGGTTCTAATTTGTTCTCAGACTCATTATCCCATACATACACATTCACAGATATACCAGGATTTAGTTTTTCAAACAAATCTATGTCCTCAACCTTAACAGGAAAATCTATGCCACTGAAGTTGAGTTCATTTACAAATTTGGTATAGTTAGATACACGCTCAGGTTTTGTTTTTACAAAGTGTAGTTTAGCAAGCACACACCACATGAAACAGAAATTATCATTGTTCTGAATATTGACTACAGCCTTTTTGTTTGCAACCTCAGTTGGTAGAGGCAGCCATGATTTGCCTAAAATAGGATGATATCTTGACTGCTTTAGTTGCAGTTCATGTACACAACCTTCATGCCAACCAGACCCCTGCATTTTTGCTCTGTCGATTGCTTCTAGAAAGTCAGGCAACAGTCTTTCTCTAAACACTTTTTCCAATTCCCTTTTTGAATTAACTGTGTGTTATCTTGTCGAGATATATGATACAATCACTTCACCATCTACCCTTGTAAATTCTATTTTCGCAACAATCTGAATCTTTACACTACCAGAAAGAAGATTATATTGTATGACAGAAAAAGACCTTTCTATCAATTCATAGACACTGTAAGTGTTGGATATAGGCAAGTCTGTTGTGCAAAACACGTTTCTTAAGCCTGATGAGCTTTGGGCATTGTCCATCATTTTTTTTTTGTCCGACAAAATAATAAATAGAAAAATTACACCTTCTGTAATACCACTTTATTGACTGTAATCCATACAATAAACAAAATTTAGTTTATATAGTTCACTCACCAACAAATTAACCACTTCCCTGGTATGTATCTTAAGGTCTTGTGCTCATGCTGTAGGTGTAATATCACTTTATTGACAGTAACAAATTCAATATAATCATGTTGTTTACTTAGATGGTAGAATATGTGTAAACACATACTCTCAAACCAGTCACAGTTAGCATCATAAACTATAAAATCTTGTGTCTTAAGATCAACAGTTTTGTAATTATAACGTGGTGGACTATTAGAATATCCAAATGTTACAACAAATGCCATGTATATCTTCGTTGATGTTGAGAGTTTTATCAAAGGCTCAAACGGATGTTTAACTTGTGTTTTTAAGTCATTAAAATGCACAATGCCTCTGAAGCTCTCTGTGATATCAAATGCTCGCCCGCTTTGTCTGTCCATCATTTTTTATGGACAAACCATAAGTATAAATTAATTCACTAATCCATACCCTGTGGGCTGATCTGTCTTTAAAATAAGCTTTAGATGCTTAGTTGATTTCAGTTTGTTTTTTACGCCATCTCATTCATGTTTATTTGGTATAACATCATTTTCTCTGAGACAGTCTTCAAAGCTGTCACGATCCTTACAGTAAAACAAACAGATAAACTTTAACTGCTCACGAAAATCTTTCAGTACAGCATTATATTTTTGAGTGAGAATCCATACACTGATATTTGCATGCCTGCCACTAAAAGCAAGCTCTGCTAATGTGTTTCTCTTCTTAACAATATCTTTTTCTGCAGAGCAATCATCAACAATAAACAAAGTTGGCTGTCCTTCAAATTGTTTGTAAAAATACTGCAGGTAGTCATTCAGTTTTTTCTCAGGGTCGACTAAATAAATGTTATGATCAGTCCAAATGAATAAACGGTTGTGATAAGCTTTGTTGTGTTTGATCGTTGGACAAAATATTACAATGTTTTCGAAATGGTGAATGTATCTTGTTTGTAAGAGATTAAGAACAAATTCAGTTTTACCACAGCCTGTGGCCCCACAAAATAAACCACAGTGTGGGTCGAGTGTCATCAAGTTCATTTTAATACTAATTATAATTTTAATACAAATGACCCTTCAGCTTGCTTTCTGCAATATTGAGTTGGGCGTCATAAATCAGAAACAAATATATATATATATATTGCTCCAGCGGTTTCAGTCTTTTTTTTTTGTATCTGAATTGTTATTCCGTCACTACCATTTTCAACGGTACGACCTGACCCATGTAGGTAGTCGTCATCTGTACTACGCAGGTCTAGCCACAGTGCATACTTGTCTGTCAGGTATTGAGCAATTCTTACGTCATACAGATGCAGATCTTTAGATGCCATGGTTGCTGGTTTTTCTCTAAGCCTTCCACCTGCAAAATATTTTGTGATCTCATCATAGTGCTGATAAGGTAGCATACCTGAAGCATACACTTGATTAGGACGGCCTTCAATAGTACAAGACAAATGAGTAATCTTTGGATTGTAAAATGTTTCTGAATCCCGTCTGTATGGACTCGTCGGTTTAACAAACAACATAAGAATGCCTTTCAGTGACCTAGCAGGTGTGTTCAAGTTGATGTTCCACATTGGGTTGCTTTTGTCTTTATGAATCAAACTGTGTCTTATCACACGATCATAATAAATTGGCTGTTTTGTCTGGTACTGATTTGAATTAAAGTAGCTAAATGAGCATGTGTGACAATTTCATATTCTAAAGAAATGTTAGAGATCTTGTATGTTGTATCTGTGTCAGTTGATTTAATAACTTTGGAGTAGTCATTGAAAATTAGTTTGAAACTCAGACGGTCATTCAGTGCTCCTTGGTAATAAGGCAAATGCGCTGTTAGGATTTCAAATGCAAGTGGAATGCAAAATCTATTTCCATATGTTTCTGCCACAATAACGTCCTTGGCTTCTGTTGTTGATTTATCTGATGCATTGATTCTGAGTTTGCCAATGTTACCAGACTGTATACTTTGGTAAATACGGTCTTCTCTTTCTTCTTTTGTAAGCCACATATCTTTGTAACAGTAGAATACATCAGCATCATCCAGGCTAAACACTTCCTGACCTTCAAGTTTAACTTTAATAGTTTTAATAATTGCTCTGCCTAGGTTGCCAACTAGTGTTCTTTTGTCATCTGTGTCTGATGAAAGTTCAATATTAAAAGCAAGGCGTGCAGTCCCAGGAACAATAATGTCACTGGGGCCTAGGTTAGGAAATTTGACGGTAAGAATTTGGTTTTGATCTATGGAGCTAGGATTGTTAGTGACGACAATTGATTGTCTAATGCCCTTAACACCAAGAGGCTCATGTAGTTTTCTGTATGGGTCTAACTTTGATCCGTAGAATGATGTCATTTTATTATACACAAATCACAAAAATTAAATTAATAAAACAATGGCAGCGGGAGGATTCGGTCATGAAGATTTTGAAATGGATGACATGAATGATTATGATACTGGTGCAACAGATATGACTGGAATGGCAAATACTTCTAGTATGTATCATGAACTGTTAAAAGACAAAGTGAACTCATTTTATGATAGTGTTGGTGACCGCCCAGATGAAATAGATCCTAATCAGTTTGAATATGATAAAGGTCATTTATATTTAAATACTGCTGATGGAGGAAAAGTACAATTGACTAACAAAAGAGACCCTGGTAAGTTTAGAGCTTTAAGTACAATCAAAAATGAAGGTGGTGTTGGCGCCTTGCTTCAACTTGGTATTGGAGATAAACAGTTACCACCTCGTCTTGCTAGTGCTCTTCATGATGTGCAAACAAGATTGCCAACTGGTCAAGAAATTGAAATGACTGAAGTAAAAAGGCTTCCAGAAATAGCAGACGAGGTAATACACGAAACTTCATTTGCAGAAGGGCAAATAAATGAGGTTATGAAAACAACAGAAGACTCTCCTTTGACAATGCGGGAGTTAGTGGGCTTGGATAAAACACTGCAGTCAATAAGAGGTGAGCTTGTAAATAATGTAGCCAAACTAGGCAAGCTTGATAATCACATTGAAAGAGAAAAAGAAAAACTAGCTAAAGCTGAGGATGAGAATTATAACACAGAAATGAAAGAAAGAATACAACACAGATTAAATGATTTGCAGATAGAAAGATCAGCACGACTAGAAGTAATTGAAATAGGAAAAGAAAAACTGAAAACACAGGTCAACAGGATTAGAGAAACTATTCAGAAAATACTTCATGATGACACAACTTTGGCTGAAAGATTGAAAACACTTTTCAGAGAGCAGGGTATCACTATTGCAAGTTTAATTACTGCTCTTGGATTTATTATCAGTACTGTAGTGTTAGCTGTAACGGGAGGACCAGGTGGTAGTCCAGCTCCAGCCCCTCCAGCTCCTCCAGCTCCATCAGACCCAAAAGATTTACAGGCATGGGTAAAGAAACAGTTGTCTCATATATCAGACTTGCTTAAGAAATTGGCTGTGAAAGCAATGGATGCCTTGCCTGGCATAATAGGGAGTGTTGTCAGTTGGTTGATAAGTACAGCAGCAAAGGTAGTAGGGTTTATGGCAGAGCATGTATGGGTCTTTTTGGTGACAGTAGGAGGGTTAATTATAGGATATTTAATGAAACAGGTAAAGAAGTAATATTCCTAATCCCGTAAGGCCAATTACCAATGCAGTTTTCTCTGACTCGTGTGTGTTTACTGGGGTTTCTGGCTGTACTGGTGCTGGTGCCGATGCTGGGGCTGTTACTGACATTACTGGCGTTACTGTCTGTACAGGTGATGATGATGTTACTGGTGATAATAATGGTTTTAATGGTTGTAGGTGTGTGGTTGTTGGGCTGAAGTTTACAGATTGATTGAGTCCTAATTTCTGATCATGCCCTGCAAAAATTATTTCATTATTATAATTTGTTATTGTCCCCATTTGGAGTTGAAGGTCAGATGGTAACATGTATAACCCCAGTGTTGTATGCTTGATGGGAGATCTTCTACTGAATTAATTGAATCTTCCAGGTTTGCCAGAAATTGTTTTTGTGCTTCAAATTTCCCACTACCGTTTAAGATGTTTGATTTTGTTTGAGCTTGTGCTCCTAGTATACACCACACATACGTCCTGATAGACTCATTAATGCGTTCAACTCCTGCTTGAGTAAACCCGTCACTCCTGTCTAAGACAAATGTGGTCCAGGCATTAGACTGTTTCTGTTCAATTGAGCCTAACCACACTTCGGATTTTGATGAGAATGAAGAGTAGGGAGGCCAGTAATCTTGCGGATATTGTCTGTGACTCATAGCATAATACAATGTACCCATGCCTTTGTGATCATCAAGTTCTTGTGTAAAGTCATACTTTGTACTGATGTTAAATTCATTACAGATGCGTTCAAATGCTTTCAAATCCATAGGATTGTTAAACTGATTAAAACTAGATTCAGTGGGCAATGGGGTATGCAGTTCTGACAGTATTCTTCTAAGCTGGTAATACGTGACTTAATCAGTTTGTTTGGGTGATTCAAATGGTCTGTAAAAGAAACGTCACAGCCAGTAGTTGAACATAGTGTAGCAAAGTTAAGCTGGTTTTGAAACATCTGTAGTGGGCTTGAGGACCACTTTCTTGCAGTTGTATCATCTGTTATTGGAGGGTTTAGGTAATGATCATAAGGATTTGGCACTTTCACTTGAAATAAATCATCTTCGGACAAAGCTATATCAAGCTCATTTAGTTGAATTATTTTCTGGTCATAAGTAGGTGCAACATTATACTTGGCATCCACATTAAATTGAAATGCATTTACAGTGGCAATTGTTGGTGATTTAAATTCCATTATGCTTTTTTATGTGATAATAAAAAAAATGTTTATAACCTTAACAAATCTTGACACAAACAAACCAGTGTGGTTAACTAATGGGATCGATAATCGTGATGGTAGCAAGGCTGTAGCTATCCATGAAATGTTCTACACTGTAAAGTGGTTTAATGTAACAGATGATACAAGTTTTCATGTAAGTTATAGCAATGCTGGTAATAGTGGCTTGGGCACTAGAACACACTTTATACCATCTGGGTATTATGACTTTTGTACTTTAGCTGAATGGTTTCAAACTAAATTAAAAATTAAAGCAACTTTAAATCAGGCTAACTTATGTGTTACATTAGAATTTCCTGTAGGCAGTCGGCCTATAATTTCAAGTGAACTTGCATATTTGCTTGGTTTAATAGGCAGACATATAACTTCTAAGGATGAGAATTGGGTAATGGGTTTTGGAAGTGCTAATATTGGTGGTTGGTCACCTACGACAGTTAAAGATGAAATAACTGGAAAATATCCTGTTCATTTGTCAGTACACACAGTGCTAAATGTTCATTTGAAAGAACTTAACACTACTGAAAATGTTCACAATGGAAAGCCTTCGACTTTGTTGAGATGCTTACCGACTGGAACTGCTCCCTATTGTGAGAGTGAAGTTATTAGGTTTCCTAATTTGCAGTTTAAAAAATTAGGTGCCAGTTTCTTTGAATCACTGTGTTTATCTGTAACTAATCAGGATGGAAAACCAGTTCAGATGCATGATTTTAGTGTTGTGTTGGAAGTTAAATAAATTTTATTTTTGCTGAAAAAAATGAGTGGCGGCCCAAAGACAAAAATTATTCCAGTTGCGTGTCCGTCATTAGAGTTAAAAGATTTGGCTGACGTGCAAGATTTTGATAAAGAAGGTGAGATAGGAGAGGTGTATGGCCTTGAACTTGTTTCTGTTGGATTGTACAAACGAAAGGTAATTGATGATGTAAAAGATGACGCAGAAAAAAGGATTACTCAACTTAGTCAACTTCATGATGTTACTGTTCCTACTCCTGTAAATAATGTGCTCTACAGCTTAAAACATGTGGCTAATAAGTGGGTAATTATTCCTACCCCTGTTCCGCTTGCACCTATTCCCATTGTATGGGACGTAAAGTTTGTTTTTATCAGTCCTTATGTTTATTTTACTGATGAAGGAGCCTTAGTATTTAGAAAAGTTGTTAACTCTGAGCCAATGCTTGTAAGTCTTGTGCCAAGCTATTTCACAGAAATCAATAGCAGAGAAAAACTAAAACTTCAAGAGTATGGTAAATGAAGGTATTTTCTTACAAATAAAAAAGGTAGAACAGATACTTCTATTTCGTTCGTACTAGCAAAATTTACCATAGATAGAGAAGTGACAATAGTTTTTGAAATTCTCATGAGATCTTTGGATGCTGTGAAAGAAGCAGATATCGCACAGGGAATCAAACTTACGTGGGATAGCTCAGTAGCAGAGTCAACAAAGGTTGTTATTGCTATTAGAAAAATCAACACAGATTTTGAAGTTTTGAGTAGTGTCCCTGTTGTTAAGGTAGTGATTGATAAAACAACTCTAGTTCATCTAAGTTTCATAAACCTGGAACACATAGATCTTGTTTCATTTATTACGCTAGCAAATTGTATACCTTTGAAGAGTTGCAAAATAAATTAGAAGATTAAAAAAAATATTTGTCATAAAAAGTGCCACCACTGTATCCGCAAATACCACCTGAACCTATTGAGCATGATGAAAGATTACAGGCAGACTCATTCCGTTTAATGAATATTACAGACGCGTTGAAGTATTTGGAAGGAGAACAAGCAAAATACTCAAGGTGTAAACGACGTTACCAAATGGTTTTCAATTCTGTACACAACACATCAATGGCCGTGGGTGTGGTTTCAGTCGGATTATCTGTAGGAGGTATAGCTCTGTTTGCAACGGGAGTGGGAAGTGTCATAGGAATTGCTATTGAAGGTGTTGGCCTTGCCACAAGCCTGGCATGCTTTGGTATGGAAGCCCTTAACAAAAGATTTCATACAAAGTTGCAGAAGCATGAAGTATTGAGTACGCTTGCTGGAGCTAAGCTGAGCAGTATGAAACTTATTATCAGTAAGGCTTTAGATGATAATAAAATTGATGATCATGAATTTAAGAGAGTGCAGGATGATTTGGCCATTTACAAACAACAGAAGTCTGAAATTCAAAATAAGATGCGTAGTCAACCCGTGAATGTTGAAGAACTAAAAAAATCTTTTTTAGAAGAAGGGAAAAAGATAGGCGTAGAAGAAACTATGAAAAAGGTTCAAGGATTTATAAGCAATTAACGATAGGTTTTAGTAATCCATTATTTTTGTCATACTCTTTGCAAAGAGAAGTCACGCCTGCCCATTTGATGCCATCCGCCCCACCACCAGAGTATTACTAAGAAAAAAAGTTTTTCTATTGTCCTTGTAACTTGGGAAATCTGTCCGAGTATCTTAATGACTTGGGTCAGAACTTACAAGTTCTTATGTTTAGGTTCTTGTAAGAACTTGTTTTAAGACACTTATTAGATTTTGCGACAACTAACTTATAAGAACATGTGAAGATAACTTTGAAGTTAGTTGACTGTTGTAAGTCACTTGGAAATTTGTTATCATGTATCTGTAGGTAACTGAAATTTGTTATCAAGTGTATGTAAGTTATTATCAAGTGCATGTAGGTAATTGATAACAATGTTGTTGTTTTTATTGTGCGTGAGTTGCTTTTGGTCATTTTTTGGGTATAGATGACCAGGATTACCATTTATCTTATCTCTTACACACACAAACACCCCCCCACACACATGCACGCACACACACACGCATGCACACACAAAATCTTTATTCAGCATGCATGAATATTGTAGACTTCAGTCCACAAAACACATCACCAAACTTTTAGTTTCAGATTTAGTTGCTTGAAACTGTAGCATGTAACACGCTGAGACTGAAAAACCACCAAGCCCGCACCACGCAGCCAGTATGACTGTCACTACTAGATCTTCATTAGTAATGCCGTTCCTGTAAGAACGCGGAAATACCGTGATGTCATCACTGAGCTGTGGTCCCAGCGCGGCGACACTGCCAGGCTAGCACGCATTCCTGTAAGAACGCGGAAATACCGTGATGCCATCACACTGCACTGCGGCACCCACGTGGCGACACAGCCCGGCATGCACGCAGCCAGTACGACTGTCACTACTAGATCTTCCTTAGTAATTCCGTTCCTGTAAGAACGCAGAAATAACGTGATGCCATCACACTGCACTGCGGTCCCAGCGCGGAGACACAGCCAGGCCCGAGTGCAGCCAGTATGACTGTCACTTAGTAATTCCGTTCCTGTAAGAACGCGGAAATACCGTAATGTCATCACTGAGCTGTGGTCCCAGCGTGGTGACACAGCCAGGCCCGCACGCAGCCAGTATGACTGTCACTACTAGATCTTCCTTAGTAATTCCGTTCCTGTAAGAATGCGGAAATAACGTGACTGATGCCATCACACTGCACTGCGGCACCCACGTGGCGACACAGCCCGGCACGCACGCAGTCAGTATGACTGTCACTACTAGATCTTCCTTAGTAATTCCGTTCCTGTAAGAACGCGGAAATAACGTGATGCCATCACACTGCACTGCGGTCCCAGCGCAGAGACACAGCCAGGCCCGCGCGCGTTCCTGTAAGAACGCGGAAATACCGTGATGTCATCACTACGATGCGGTTCCGCCATGAGATGGCCTTAGTCGCCTGCTCGGCGTTAAACCCAAATATCTAACTAACTAACTGCGCTGTGGTCCAAGCGCGGCGACACAGTCAGGCCCGCAAGCGTTCCTGTAAGAACGTGGAAATACCGTGATGTCATCACTGCGCTGCGGTCCAAGCGCGGCGACAGTCGGGCCCGCAAGCGTTCCTGTAAGAACGCGGAAATACCGTGATGTCATCACTGCGCTGCGGTCCCAACTCTATGTTATACCTATCATTTCTTAGTTGTACACGACAACACAGTACCAGTAAGAACGGGATTGCTAAGGACTTATAAACAAAGACGTTTAACTCTATGTTCTGCCTCTCATTTCTTAGTTGTCTGCGACACGGAAGTGAGAGCAAATGGCTCTGTTTTGAGACGGCTCAATAATTTGTTTAGACCCTAACACTGACATCGCGTCTTTACTGCACCGTTAGCGGTCCCGGTGTGTGACAGCCTCTGCAGCTGGCCACTGGTTTTAAGGTAGCTCAATGTTAGTGCAAGCAAATCACATTAGGCTGCCCTAACTTCGCTGTCAATATTGGATAGGTTGTTTCGTAAGGTGCCACCAAGAAACTGTAAAACACCGGTCCACTTTTTCACTCACAGTTGTGTTTAAACCTAGAATGCAATACTTAAGTCGGTCGTCAGTACTCGGCACTCGGCGGCTAGCTAATGATTTGTCAGTGTTTTTCTTTAGTCTCGGCTCACCGCAGGCTAACCTTTTTGTTGTTTCAACACCGTAGTAATATTCTGCAAGATACACTGATTATGAAGTCCGGAATTTGTGGTATCTTCAATGTCGAACACAAATGAACACGTCCTTACACAGCAACAGTAATCCAAGAAATGTGGCGCATGACTCTGTCATGTAACCAGTCACGGCCGGTTGGCACATGAGGTTGTTATTAGCAACATTGACGTCACTTCTGTTGGATGGGGTGTTGTGTTATCGGGAATTTCTATAATGACGCAAACTAGTCATTTCCCGAAAACAGTTGATCGTCAATTTGTTTGCATTGACAAAGGTAAAAACTGTGACTGTTGATATTTTAATTAACATTTGTTTAAAGAAGTCGATGACAGCATTAATTACTTAGGTGGGGTGGGGGATCTGCCTTAATAATCACGGGTTCAAGATCAGACACGCGATAATGCCACGTAGCATTGCTATTAATAACACTAACGTCACATAGAACGTGTTTGGGCATGTCTAGTATGGATCGTCCCATGCCTATTTTTTCCTGGTCTTATTACCACTATCCGGAATTTCCGTATCTTGTAATAGTAAGTGGCTAGGCAAACCATTTCCCGATAACAGCTGATAGCTGTTTTAGTAAAGGTAAGGTTATAAAAGTTGACCAATAAGGCGTTTAAGAAGTCAATGACAGCATTAATTATTTAGGTGGGGGATCTGCCTTAATAATATCGGGTTGGCAGCTGATCAAAAATCGTTGCTTAAATTATTTCTGGAGTGGAACTAAAGTGGCTAGGTAATAAAGGCATTGGTTGTATTGGTTGGCATGGGCTTGTCTAAATGACTAGTTGATTAGAATAATTAATTGATTAGGGGAGGGGTGGGGTGGGAGCCCCATATTATTAATCTCGGCGCCGTGTGTCCGTCTTTTTTTGTGTACGCCGACGTGTGTGTTGATCAGATGTTGGCTTAGAGAAAAGGGAAATGGATCAGCATAATAAGCCTAAAAATATGAACAACTTTGAATGTTCCTAAAAGATAAACGCATCTGAACTCCAAACAATACGGTAGACTTTGGGATGAAATCCTCTTGTTTATTCACTCTCGGAAGCAAGTTTTCGGATGTCGGGAGTGTTCGGACCAAAAGTAAGACTTAAAGTTTTTTTCTGTCGCACATTCTAGAGCCATTACTGATCTTTGCGCACTACAAAGTGGTTTCCATAAAGGCGGAATTCGGATGTCGCACGTTGTATATGGAAACACGAATTGTTGAGCGAAATTTGCATTGTCCTAGGGGCAAACGTCTTTTATCTTCCACAAAGGTAGTGATTTCAAAGACGGGGCACCAAACAGGGTTTTCACCAATTTTGACCATGTCTGGATTCAAGCAAGTGACCTTTCGGACGAAAGTAAAACGCTGTATCCGGCACCTGAGCTGCCAATGTTGCCGCATCGGGTTTGAATAGTCTTCATATAAAAACGTATTCTACATCCTCGTGTGTGTGTGTGTGTGTGTGTGTGTGTGTGTGTGTGTGTGTGTGTGTGTGTGTGTGTGTGTGTGTGTGTGTATGTGTGTGATGTTTGTTTGTTTGAGTACAGTAATATGTGCGCAAGTCGCTGCCCAGCAGTACCCATATTTCGTCGGGTATATGTCTTATCAGCCATTAAAGAACAGAAATGAAAGCGTCCTGTTCCAACGGGAAGGTGGTAGCCCCCATTTTGGTCGCCAAAACACTGCTAATTATGGCACATTCCCGATTCCGGAAACCGGAATCTATTGGATCTCTCTCAGGTAAAGTATAATTGGCTTTTTATTTTAACCCTTTGGGTGTCGGAAGCGGTTTAGTAGCGATGATTCCTGCAGGAATCATCGTGACTAAAACCGTTATCGACACTTAAAGTGTTAAGTACCGGATGTTATGTAAAGAAAAAATCCCATCTAAAAACTCACTTCTTTTTATGTGCGCCTATTAGTTCTCGTGAAAAAGACGACATGAAGGGTTACATAAAGCTGTTATTAGCCGAAGCGACTGTACATAATAAACCTGACCTTAACTCATTCGCGGTCAGCCGCATCCGGATGCGCGGCTTATGCCGCGCATCCGGATGCGGCTGGCCGCAAATGAGTTAATTCCAGAATGTATGCTTGGCTTGCATCATATTATTTTCTCTTGGCTTGACTTCGCGAACGAAGATTTTATAGGAGTTGCCCACGACGTCTGCAGGCTTGTTCATGGCTGCGGAGGCCAATCCGAGACAGGCAGGTTCGACCGCAGTGGCTGCAGGGGAAGGTATGGCCAGGGTTCTGAGCTGTGGCATCTCTGTTTTTTCTCCTGAGCCGCTTGTCCTTAAGGCTAGCTCTGTGAGAGTCCTCAATATTATTATATGTCCGAGAAATACCCTGAACTTCCTTTTTATAACGTACACCTGTTTTTTTTATTAAAAAATTATAATATATTAGTAATAAGTCTGCGAAAAACTAAGTAAATTCAAATGTCACTGTGACCTGGTACTATGTATCTACTGTAACAAATTTGGCTGCAATGAAGCTAGGGTATTACAACACTTCGTTGCTAGGTGCGCTAACTCGCTCATACCGGGTTTCGCTCGTTCCATAAACGCTCGTTACATAAACTTAGATTCCGAGTCAGTAGCGCATGTACTGATTGTCATGTGATCGATCTTTTTTTATTTCCAGACCTATGGCTGTAGGAGTGGACTTTCAGATAAAATTGGATGACAAGGTCATCGTGTCGACAGACCTTGAACGGAGACGCGGTGCAGCGGGGTTCGCTCGCTACCTACGCCAAGGAAACATTTTGCGAGTGACCATGTTGAGTCGGCTTGCCTATGCCGCGCAGTTTACAGGTGTTGGCTATGATAGCTTCTTCTCCTTTGCACTCGTCAGGCGGGTAACAGACGAAAGTAAGGGTACTTCAGGGTGAATTTGTTTTGGGACAAAGCAATCGGTTGATACATCACAATGATCATATCTGGCTGCACACAGAGCACGGGAAACGTTTGTGAAGTTTAACCCCTTCACCGTCGAGAAAAAGTGAACGTGATCCAACTGCAAGAGACATAGATCCTTATGAGCCCCCGCGATTGCGGGGTCTCATAAAGATATATGCCTCTTACTGAGACCAATTTGTATCCATGTTTCTTGGACGGTATTGTTGGCTTTTGGTCGTTGAATACAAGAAGATTTTAGAAACAAAAATTTGAGTAAAGTGTACGTACAGTGGCAGGGAGGGAAGGGGTTAAGAGTTCTGTGATGCTTCATATTTTAGCCTCGTGATACACAGCCTGAGCAGCGAGAGGATAGACGCTCTTCTGAAAACAAGTAGTCAGTCTGGTCTTAACTTTGGATAATCCGTCCTTCAGAAAGTGGGAAAATGCATGCAAGATCATCTAAAAGAGATTTTGTGGGTATGAGCTATCCCATCCTGTTAGTGTATGTATCTGTGTTTCCGACTTTCAGATCAGGCAGCAAGAGCATTCTGGACAGGTACGTATTTCAGAGAAGGGCCACTCCCTGATAACATGACCAGCGTCCGATCAGCTATTTTCCGACACGCATCCGGTCTGGCCCAGCGTGACGGTCAATTTACTTGGTCTTATACTGTCCCGTGGACTGGATGGTACTGGACATCTATTAGGTATGTAGAGGAGAAAGTGTCGATTTAGTCTCTGTTTAATACTTTGTTACATACCCCAGTAGCAAAACGTCTTCGGGCCCACGACGGCCGCAGTGGACCCGCAGGCATCAATGCGCGGACCCACTGCGGTCGCCGTTGGCCCGAGGACCTTTGCGTACTGGGCATAAGTTATTCTTAATCAAAAGCAAGTCAAAGGGTGTAGGATGCCCCCCCTCCCCCCCCCCCCCCCGGCAGTAAGGACGTCCACTCAGTAATAAAGTAACTGTTTCTCTAGATCGCCCAGATTACTGTGGCATGCGTCCGTGTAGTAGTCGTACGGTTAACACCGGATACGTACCTCAATCTGTGGATATAAATAAATGAGACAACATCTCTGCATGAGTCCTTTAACTGCAAGGATTGATTGATTGATTGTACATTGCTTAACGTCCCGACAGCAACAAGGCTTTCTCAGGACGTGCCTGCACTGCATGTGAAAAAAAAAAAAAAAAGAAAAAAAAAAAAAAAAAAAAAAAAAAAAAAAAAGAAACAGAACATTGAATGTATGTCGACAGCCGGTCAGATACATTAAATAAACCTAACACATGGGGCCTAAATAAAGCTAAGACCATTTAGCAACACACATCCAATATCAAGAGCTACAGGCAGTGCAGACAGTAGGGAGAGTTTTAAAATGGCAAATACAGGTGAATGGACAAAGGGTAGACAGAAACACATGCCCCAGAATAGAGAGAAAAACCCACCCTGTGGGGCTGACCAAGGTGACCCTGGGAACTAAAAAATACCTAACTGCAAGGGCTAATGAGAATAAATTATACGCTTTGCAAATGGAGCGGGCTGAATGTTTGAAATACGTGTAAGTTTGAACTACTTCTGATATGGGGAGTAAACTTTAAGAAACTTGGTTCTGCTCGGGTGTACGGTTCTCGCCCACATTTCAAATGTCCACGAAAACTACTGTAACTGAGCGGGTTTTGGCTTGCTAATTATCATCACCCACACATAGCAATTCTTTTCCCCTAAACTTGGATTTTCCTGCATTCAGCCGCTAGCTGTGAGAACACCATTATAGTACCCTGCTAGTACGTTTGACACTAAACGCTAAAGCGTTTGACACTGTGAGCAGGCAAGGAATGTGGCAGATCCTGGAGCGACTAGGCTGTCCCCCAAAGTTCCTCAACATGATCGTCCAGCTCCACGAGGACCAGCAAGGCCAGGTCAGACTAAACAGTGACCTCTCAGAACCATTCCCCATTCGCAACGGCGTGAAGCAAGGCTGCGTGCTGGCACCGACTCTCTTCACCATCTTCTTCAGCATGATGTTGAAGCAGGCCACAGTGGACCTCGACGATGACGACGCAGTGTACATCAGGTACCGTCTCGATGGCAGCCTGTTCAACCTCAGACGACTGCAGGCCCACACGAAAACCCTAGACCAACTGATTCGTGAGCTGCTCTTTGCTGATGGCGCTGCCCTCGTTGCACACACAGAGAGAGCCTTGCAGCGCATTACGTCCTGCTTCGCAGATGCCGCCCAGCTCTTTGGACTTGAGGTCAGTCTGAAAAAGACAGAGGTCCTTCATCAGCCGGCACCCAAGGAAGAGCATCGCCCTCCCCACATCACCATCGGCGAGTCCGAACTGAAGTCTGTACACCAGTTTACCTACCTTGGCTTCTTCATCACGTCAGACGCCAAGCTGGACAAGGAGCTGGACAACATGCTGGCAAAAGCGAACAGTGCTTTCGGGCGACTATTCAAGCGGGTGTGGCACAATCAACAGCTAAAGAAAGGCACCAAGATCAGCGTGTACAGAGCTTTCGTCCTCACCACCCTGCTGTACGGTTCCGAGTCCTGGGCCCTCTACCGCAGCCAACTACGACTCCTCGAACGCTTTCACCAGCGCTGCCTGCGTACCATCCTCAGCATTCACTGGAGTGACTATGTCACCAACGTCGAGGTCCTTGAACAGGCGGAAACTGTGAGCATCGAGGCTTTGCTGCTGCGGACACAGCTTCGCTGGGCGGGGCACGTCTCCAGGATGGAGGATCATCGCCTACCCAAGATCACTCTGTTCGGCGAGCTCGCCACTGGACACCGAGACAGAGGGGCACCAAAGAAGAGATACAAAGACGGTCTCAAGAAGTCACTTAGTGCCTGCCAAATCGACCACCGCCAGTGGTCTTCGCTTGCTGCGGACCGTGACACCTGGCGCTCCACCATTCACAAGGCAGCCGTCTCCTTTGAGGACTCTCGCAGAGCTAACCTTAAGGACAAGCGGCTCAGAAGAAAAAACAGAGCTGTCGTAACTCAGAACCCTGACCAGACCTTCCCCTGCAGCCACTGCGGTCGAACCTGCCTGTCCCGGATTGGCCTCCGCAGCCACGAAAATGCCTGCAGACGACGTGGGCAAGCCCTATAGAATCTTCGTTCGCGAAGTCAAGCCAAGATAAGAAGAAGAGTACCTTATCGCCTGTGCGCGTGCAGTACTTCAGTTTTTCTTAAGCACGCGCGTTGTCTGTAGATGGCCTACGTGACCAGTGACACGTATTATGCCCCTCAACCACTCCCCATGATGCCCCAACAGCCCTACCAGCAGTACCCCATGGCGGCGGCTCAGCAGCACCAGGAAAACTAAGAGCGTCCGTTGTCTCTAGCCTGGCAACGGGGGGGGGGGGGGGGGGGGGGGGGGGGGGGGGGGAGGGGGGGGGCATGTTACATGGATTAGTAGGCCAGCGACCCACAACTACTTTTAGTATAGACGGAAAAGAACTGACGGCTCTTATTGACACTGGTAGCGAAGTAACAACCGTAACAGAGAACTGGACAAAAGACAATTTGACAGTGAACGTCCAGCCAGCTAACTTTATCAAATTGGTCGCAGCAAATGGTCTGCCAGTAGAGTACACAGGTATCATAGTGGTTAAAGTTTGTATTTTTGATGTAGTCTAGAAAATGTTCCTATTTTAGTAATGAAGGACACCTGTTTACCCAACTACCGACAACAGCTGTCAGGACTCATTGGTATGAACACTCTAGGGCTATGTAAGAAAGCACCCCCTAGCCTGACCACCATTCTGCAGAGTGCCAAGCAACAAATCCCCAAGGGAGCCAACGCCCGGTGTGCTCGACACCAAGGTATCAAGCCACACTCACTCGCAACTATTCATGTGACTGGGCCTCGCTGTCCAAAGAGGAGAGGCCATCCCCCAGTTCTGTTTGTGGCATCTCAGATGGCGCAGCCATTGCCAAAAGGTCTTTTGTTGGTTCCAACTGTAGTGGACAGCCACCAGCGTTACCACATCCGGGTTGCCAATTTGACTGATGAACACGTCATCCTCCAGCCGCGAACACCTATAGCCTTCTTGGAAGTTGTTGACGCAGTCGAGAAGGAGGAAGCACTGCAAATCACCGTTTCCTGTGACAAAAATCAGTGTCCCCAAAATCTGAGCTCCCTTCCCTTCCATCCTCATCCCCGTGTACCAGACCCAACAACCAGTTCTCAAACTTCGCTGGCAATGAAGCACAACGTCAACAACTTGAGGAGCTGCTAAATGAATATGGCCACGTGTTCTCACAGGATGATGAAGCTCTGGGATTTGCAGACATCGTTTGGCATTAAATCCCTAATATAGACAGCTTGCCAATCAGTCAACCGTACAGAAGCATACCACCAACAATGCTGCAAGAAGTTCGACAACACCTTCAAGGACGCACAAACGCAGGGGTCATAGTGGACAGCCACAGTCCCTACGCCTCACCTGTGCGAAAGAAAGATGGCAGCCTGCGCCTCTGCGTTGATTACAGGAGGCTGAATGCCAAAACTGTAGAAGATGCATACCCCCTTCCTAGAATACAAAAATCATTTGACGCACTGGCTGGGGCCCGTTATTTTTCCACTCTTGACCTCGCTTCTGGCTACCATCAGATTGCAATGGATGAAGCAGATCAGCACAAAACTGCCTTCTGAACTCCGTTTGGACTGTACAGGTCAACACCAGAATGCCCTTTGGACTGACTTCGGGCCCAACAACATTCCAGACGCTAATGCAGAGGGTCTTGGACTTTCTTTTTGAACATATCCTGGAGTATCTCGACAAACTCCTGGTGTAGTCTAAGAAGTTTACAGAGCATCTGGACCATCTGCGTAGGTTTTTGAAGAAGATCGCGGACACTGGGCTGAAACTGCGCCGAGAAAAGTGCCAGTTCCTACCAACGAAAATCGGTTAACTTGGCCATACCATTTCAGCTGAAGGGATCCAGTGTGAAGACGATAAGATGGCAAAAGTGAAAGAATGGCCCGTACCAAAGAACACCACTGAGCTGCGCCGCTTTCTCGGCTTCGCATCGTATTACAGACGGTTCGTGGAAGGCGTCGCCAAGCTGGCTGGTCCCCTACATGACCTTGTCGCTAAAGTCAGCCAAGACTCTAAAAAGAAGTCAGTTAGCATCAAGACCAGATGGGGTCCCAAGCATGACGGCTCTTTCCATACACTGCAGCAGACTTTGACTTCAGCACCTACACTGGCCTATGCCGACTTCACCAAGCCTTTCATTGTTCAGGCGGATGCCAGTCAGGATGGCTTGGGTGCCATCCTGTCACAAGTCCAAGAGGATGGTCGCAGAAAACCCGTGGCATTCGCCAGTCGTCGCCTCCGACCCTCAGAGTACAAATACTACCTCAGCCATCGCTGCAGCTACAAGCTAGAGTTTCTGGCCGCTAAGTGGGCTGTTGCTAGAAGTTTCGACACTACCTCATTGGCTCCGCCTGCACTGTCTACACGGACAACAGCGCCCGATAAGCTTCAACTCTGCAAAGCACTGAGCCATTTAGCAGCGGTGGGCTGAGCAGTTATTACCCTTCAAGGGTGATATTAAGTATGTCCCTCGCCGCCGTAACCCAGCTGACCCACTCTCCCGGCCACCTGTCTGTGGACCCGCAATTGCTCCCATGGACGACACGGCCACTTGAAACCAGCTCACAGCCGAAGCCGCATCTGACGTCACTGCACAAGAGGTTCCTATCTCGCCTCCAATGTGTCAACCACTTGTGGTGCCAGCAGAAATACACGCTGTGCCTGAGGTCTTCTGTGACCGCTTGGCACTGCAGCAGACACCAGACCTGGCCGCTCCCAAATGGCATATCACAGAGACAAAAGACAAGAAGTCATTAGTTCCTCTTCAGGATCCAACAGATCTCCGCCAGATGCAGCTGGACGATGATGTCGTCGAGCCTGTGCTAGCTGTTTTCCCAAAACGACCTCAAGCCCACAAAGGGCAATTAGCTCTGAAGGCGCTTCTTTGAATCCACGACCAATTGTATCTGGACACGAATGGTGTGTTGTGACGAGCGAGCCTATACCCGGGTGCTGGCCAGTCAAATCAGACTGCACTTTCCTCATGCCTCCGGCGCGAAACCACTGAAGCTCTACACGACCACATGGGGCACCAGGGCTATGAACGAACGATGAAGCTACTACAGTCTAGAGTATACTGGCCAGGAATGCACGCGGAGGTCAAACAACACCTTGACTACTGCCAGCGCTGCATCATGGGTCGACCTCAAGATTTCCACACGCCATGGGACATCTGAAGGCCACGCCCCCCCCCCCCCTTTATTTACTCGCAGCAAACTTCACCAAAGTCGACATGTCCTCGGATTGCACTGAGAACGTTTTGGTCATGACGGATGTCTTCACAAAGTTCGTGCAAGCTGTTCCCACTAGAGACCAGACCGCACAAACTGTGGAAGCCAAACTAATCGAGGAGGGGTTCCTCAAGTACGGAGCTCCAGAGAGGCTGCACAGTGACCAAAGCAGGAATTTTGAAGCGGAGGTGATCAAAGAACTATTCAAATGCTATGATGTAAAAAAAAAAAAAAGAGCCGCACTAGCCCATACCACCCTGAGGGAAATGGGTAGTGCGAGAGGTTCAACCGCACCATGTTTCAGCGGTTGCGGAACTTGAGCGAAGACCAGCAACGCCAGTGGCCGAAACATCTCCCTGACCTGGTTATGACTTATAACTGTACGCCACACTCCAGCACAAACCTTTCACCATACCGGTTGATGTTTGGCCGCGAAGCGCATCTTAACATTAATCAGCTCTTGCAAACGCCGGCTGTCGCAGCAAACGGTCCGATCAACTGGGATGAAAAACTCAAAACGCAGGTGCTAAAGACTAACCAGCAGCGGGCAAGCGAGAACTTGGTCAAGGCTGCGGCCAGACGGTCCAACATCGCGGATCAGGGTGTATAGGCTCACTCCTTGCAGCCTGGGCCTGACCGCCACAAGATCCACCATCGTTTTCATCAGCGTGCGTTCGTGGTAGTTCGCAAGCCATACCCGAACATTGATGTATACGTTATCCGTCCATGCGAGGGTGGGGTCGAAATAACAAGAAACTTAACGCAGTTAAAGAAAGTCCCTCCAAACTATGGTCAGGTTGCCAGTCCGCAGGAACCCAATTTGCATACCCCAGCGGTGAGGTATACAACCTCGGGTGTACCAAAGGCTACATCACCTTCCAGGTCGAGCAACAGCCCTGTGACAATTCGTAGGGTAGCAATCCCACATGTGCCTCCCAGACGCTCAGAGCGTCTGCGTCAGCAAGCCGAGCAGAAGCCCTGGCGCTAGGTGTGTGTGTGTGTGTGTGTGTGTGTGTGTGTGTGTGTGTGTGTGTGTGTGTGTGTGTGTGTGTGTGTGTGTGTGTGTGTGTTGACACTCCACTGTGGACATTTGGACTTATGTATAAGCGCCTTACTAACAATCTGCAATAAGATGTGGCAGTCAGGGGATTGGCCCACACCATGGACCCAATCACTTATAATAACTCTCCCCAAAAAAGGCAACTTACATCAATGCCAGAATTATCGCACGATCAGTCTTATATGCCACCCAAGCAAAGTCATGTTAAAGATCATACTGAACAGGCTGAAGCCACAGGCAGAGGAAATCATAGCTGAGGAACAGGCAGGCTTCAGACCAGGGCGCAGCACAACTGGGCAGATCTTCAACCTGAGAGTTCTATGTGAGAGGTACCTCCAGCACCAGCAAGACCTCTATCATGTCTTTGTGGATTTTAAGAAAGCGTTTGACAAGGTGTGGCATGCAGCCCTTTGGTCCACCATGAAGCTATACAACATAAATGCCAACCTGATCAAAGTCATAGCAAACCTTTACAACAAGGCCACTAGCGCAGTCTGCTTCAACTGCAAAATAGGAAACTGGTTTAGGACTGCAGTCGGAGTCAGACAAGGCTGCTTGCTCTCACCTACTCTTTTCAACATCTTCCTGGAAAGAATCATGACGGACGCTCTGAAAGATCATGAAGGAACTGTCAGTATTGGAGGCAGAACAATCACGAACTTGCGCTTTGCTGACGACATTGATGGCCTTGCAGGAACAGAGAAGGAGCTAGCTCAGCTGATGGAGAAGCTGGACAGTGCAGCCATTGCGTATGGGATGGAAATCAGTGCAGAGAAGACCAAACTGATGACAAATAACACCAGTGGCATTGACACTGACGTCATGATTGGAAGCCAAAAACTAGAAACAGTTAATAAATTCAAATACTTAGGAGCCATTGTGACAGATGAGGGATCAAAACCAGAAATACTGTCCAGGATTGCGCAGACAACAACAGCACTGACAATATTGAAGACCATATGGAAGGAAGAAACATCACGCTCTGCTCCAAGATCAGACTGATGCGCTCCTTAGTCATCTCAGTGTTTTTGTATGCCTGCGAGTCATGGACCCTCACAGCAGACCTTGAAAGGAGGATACAAGCCACTGAAATGCGATGTTTTCGAAGGCTGTTTGGCATTTCATACAGAGATCACATCACGAACGAGGAAGTGGGAAACATAATCAGGCAAGCCATCGGGCCCTATGAAGACCTATTAGCCATTGTGAAAAAAACGCAAACTGAAGTGGTATGGGCAGGTCACGCGTTCATCAGGGCTTGCCAAAACAATTCTGCAAGGCACTGTGCAAGGAGGACGAAGGAGAGGAAGACAGAGGAAAAGATGGGAGGACAAAACCTCAGAGTGGACAGGAATGAGGCTGGGTGATACGCTAAGAATGGCAGAGAACAGAGAGGAATGGAGGGAGCTGGTTGCCAAGTCATCAGTGGTGCCCCAACGGTCGGCAAGACTACGGGATATAGATAGATAGATAGAGATAGATGCCACCACGGTGCTTCCATAGAATCGCCAGGCGGAAAGACGTCTAGAGACGCTTGTGCTGTGGATATCACACCTGCCTTGTGAATAGTATTTTATTCCCTCA
Source organism: Semisulcospira habei (assembly GCA_036245525.1). Lineage (NCBI taxonomy): Eukaryota > Metazoa > Mollusca > Gastropoda > Semisulcospiridae > Semisulcospira > Semisulcospira habei. Next base: position 98,806,392 of record BTPG01000007.1, on the reverse strand, counting down.
TTTAATGTAACTTTATTTTGTGTTGAATTGGTTTTATTTTTATCCAGCATGCTGAATAGTATTGACTTTTATGTCTGTTTGACTGTTGAGTTGATAACTGTGAAATATCTTGATCAGCTCAGTCTAGGTGATAACTCATTTGCCAGTCTCATTTGACTTGGCGGCTCAGTCGGCTGACTTTTTTTTTCAAACGGCTTTGCATACTGTTTATGCCATGTATCCCGGGTAAGCTCTTAATGGCTGTAGCCTAAGCTCAGTATTTTGCAATGCAAAACTTAGTTTGATAAAAACTGTAGGTTTCCAGCCTGCACCTAAACTGTGTTGACAACAGGACTTGTGGTTTGAATATTGCTATGGTTAGTCGTGGTAATCGGCAGCACACGCACTTATGGTTATTTGCATGCATGGTGTATTTTATGGTAAAAGTATGGAATGGTTTATACGGATTTTCCATTTGCGATGATTTTATTAATGTTTCTACATCGAGGCCTCTGTAGTGTTAAAGTCGGCGGGGATGTAACAGAGCGGCGGGTTTTGGTTTGCTAATTTTCATCACCCGCACCGGCATAGCAGTTTCTTTTCTTCCCCTAACCTTGGATTTTCCTGCATTCAGCCGCTAGCTGTGAGAACATCATTATAGTACCCTACTAGTACCTTATCGCCTGCGCGCGTGCGGTACTTCATTTTTTCTTAAGCACGTGCGTTATCTGTAGATGGTCGTGACCAGCGACACTTACTTGACTTTTTACCATCCTTGGTGTAGTACTGACTAAGCGCATTACAGTCTCTTTGGTTCTGGGTGGCTGACGTTCCTGCAACCTGTGCTTGGCCTGTCCAGCATTCAACTACATTGTGTTCTTTTACAACTGACTTACGTTTCTGTCGGTCCTGTAAGTAGAATTTTTACAATGTATATTTTTGTTTTTTTGTATTTGATGATTTTGTTGTTGGTCATTCCTCATGATTGCCAGGTCTCGCATAGATCATGCATACTGCGACTGCTGTAACTTTGTGATATTTCACTTCTTGTTACTTCAAAATTAGTGATGGGACATTTCGATCACAGAATATTAAATCGGAGATTATCAGCTGAGAATATCTAGAACCGTTGGTAAGAAAACCAACGTCAAGTAATGCATTAGCTGACCTTCCTACCAGTGAGGATCGTATGCTAAGACTGCTGTAACTGCCCAGCAGCGCAGCCCACTGTAGCTGGGATAGCACAAGAGTCTATGTTGGTTTCCTGCAGTGCTTGAAGCTATTTCATGGCAGGAGATCCTAGAAATCTAATTTGCGTATCGAAGACTGGCAATAGTGAATTACGACTTTATGATTTTGTAGTATTGTTGCATGAAAAGTTGATGCTCATTTATTGGCACACTTTGCGGTTTTATGACGTTTAACTCTGTCCACTGTCTACTATTAGTCTTTAGTGCCCAGCCATATATCATAGTTGAGTAGTCAGTAATCAAGTGTTCATTTATTGATCTATTGACTTATTTAATTCATTGACTAAATACTTTTTTTTTTTTTTTGACACGTGCGAAGAACCTTGAGCCGGGTAGATACTGACCAACTCAACTTTCTCTCGCAGTGGCGCAGTGGCATATCTGCGATTCCGAATCTGTATCGCGATGGCTCGCTTTTGTTATGCTACCTCATTGTGCAAACGATGCATAGCGCGCTTGTTGACGCGGCGCTCTTCAATTGTAAATGATACGAGGACGCTTTTGTTATGGGACCTTAAATAGCACACCCTCATAATTACTTATGATATAGAATAGCTTGTGTTATGCGACCTCAAATAGCATGCCCCTATCGTTACCGTAACGATACGGGATCGCTGCTGTAATGCGACCTCAAAGGTTATTGTGTGCAGCTCACTTTAAAGGTTTAAGGTTTCATTTTTGAATAGGACTAGGAAATTATTCATCACATGTGTCATTTATTTATCCATACCTTTCTACATTTTGTTTTTCATGACATTTGGTTATGTTCTTTATGATACTATTTCAACTAGTCGAATATTATGTCAGCATAATTATACTTTAATTAGCCATGTAATACATTATCTTGTTCGTAGTTTAATTTAAGTGATATATTGTATTTCGGCACCATTACTTATTATTTTGGGTTTTTTTATTTGCAGGTACTGCATTTTAATGTTGTGGTAGTAATAAATACAAAACACCATGACCACCATCTTGACTCTTTTAATTCCCCTACATTTTGCACACCTCTCAGCCGCACGGCTACATTATACACCCGAGTACTAGCAAGCTTCTTAGCAGCATAATCATAATTTTTAGTGTTCAAGTTTCAATAAAACGGTAGTATTCGACAGGTTTCATATTTAATATGAAAAATAGTCAAATTAAATTTCATATTAAATATGTGTCAGTTATCGCATCCCTACCCCCCCCCCCCCCCCCCCCCCCCGAACCGTCCAGATATGACGTGATAACGTGGGAATGCACCGCCACCACCAGCAAAAACGCAGGGTGCACGGTGTTGTTACCATTTTAAAAAATGCATTTATTGTTCACCATGTTTTCAGTATAACAGAAAATTGTACTTTTGACCTTTTTAAGCCGAGATACATGTGTTTTTCACGTTCACAGAGCAGTATCAGATTCCTTTGATCGATGTCCCCGGCTCGCCATATACAGTTTGAGAGTGGATGAATACAGATCTTATTCTACACAAACCAGTCCTTCGTCAGGCCAGGGATCTTATGCATCTCAAGTTATTCACCTGCTAGAAAATCAAATTGTGACAGTTCTCGCCAACTCGATAACCGTAAATGGGATAAGGATGTGTTTCATGGATGACGCCATGGTATCTGTGGTCGCCTTAACATCCGGTTCGTGATTAGTTTTTGGTATATAGATATACTGACGAACAAAAGAAATGCAGCATTTTTTGAAGTTAGTGTTTCCGATGATTCCAAAAATGTCGCATTTCTTTAGCTCGTCAGTATAGTACTACATCCTATGGATGTATCTCATTCAGACGTGCCGTGTGCTGCAGTCAGTTGGTTAACTAGTTATTAGTGAGGTTTCGTTTGCAACGAACGATTGCCAACAACGAACGAAAGCGAATTCACGTGTCATTCATATTTTACTCTGCACGAATGAGTTTTTTTGTTTTTTTTTTTGTCTGCACGTTTTCCAAGGTTCCCATGGCTCTTTACGAGGTAGAAATCCATATGCGTCGATGTTTTTAGTACAACAAGACAAGCAGTTAACTCTTTCATCGCCATTTTCGACTGTACAGTGGATACGATTTTTTATATTTATGGTAGTATTTGCAGGCTCGTTTGGAACAGCCAAAATGTAATCCGCTTGTGTTTTATTTCTGGTGAACGTGATGATATTTGTTGAGCTATGTGACTTTATTAGTTGTGTATTACGATTTAAGCTTTACCAGTGGTTCTTGTCGCCTCAAGGGTCTAATCAGGGAGTGATGTCAAAGGTAAAAGTCGATTAAGCCCTCTAAGTTTTCCTTTGATATTAGCCCCCTGATCGGATCCTTCAGGCGACAAAAACCATTGTCTTGCATTGGTCCATTCTTGACTGATTGATCAGCACATAAAAATTGCAAAGGGTTCAACTCCTAAAGTCATTGAAATACATGTAATTTTTTAATAGGCAGGTCAATCCGCAATTTTGTTATCGCGGATCAGACTGTAACGCACGCAGACTGCCCCCAGTCGCACGTACAGACTCTCGCACAACAGACGCATACACCGCCACTGACTCATTCGGGCGCATTCACGCGGTAAAACTCAACACACTAGCTCTCTTTCTTCTACGGGCCATTATATATATATATATATATATATATATATATATATATATATATATATATATATATATATATATATATATATATATATATATATATATATATATATATATATATATATATATACTTAAAATGTGAAGAAAGGATCCACAAACACCACGTAGTTAGAAGGTGTTACACTTTTATTCTAAGCACAAATTGTACTCGCATGCACTTACAAATTCTAAATTATCGTAATACTTTTACATATATAGACTAAGGTACAAAATCACGTGCACAAGTTCGTGATATTAGTGCATCATTAGTGATGACATGAAACTTTTATGAAACACGAGTATTGACACGCAGTGTGCGGAGGAAAAAATGTCGCAATGAAATATTTATAAAAATAACATCATCATCAACACTGACACCATCATCATTAGTAGAATTTTCAAACGTGCAGTCAAGAAAAATCTAAAAATCACACACACACAATTACAATGTTCGTATTATGCTTACGGTATAGTCCGAATTAAAATACACGTGCATAAATTCAAGTACGTCATTCCTGTCAGTCCGGAAGACAGCAATAGTTAATGACTCATGAGCATGACGTACTAAGTAGAAAATGCATCTAAAATATAACACATTACTACTTTTTTTTTACTGTTACGTACATCATCATCGTCATCAATATCGGTAACATACTCAGAACTCACAAACAAACAAAACTGACAAAAACATCATATGTCGTAAAAACTCTCATGCAAATCATGCGGGAAGGGGGGGGGGGGGGGGGGGAAGGAAAAAAAAAAAAAGAGAGAGGGAGAGGGGAAGAGTCTTGGGGGGGGGGGGGGGCATAGATTTTCTAAGTTCATCTAGTCACGAATCTCTCTCTCTCTCTCTCTCTCTCTCTCTCTCTCTCTCTCTCTCTCTCTCTCTCTCTCTCTCTCTCTCTCTCCTCTCTCTCTCTCTCTCTCTCTCTCTCTCTCTCTCTCTCTCTCTCTCTCTCTCTCTCTCTCTCTCTCTCTCTCTCTCTCTCTGTATATTTGTAGTTAGTCTTGTAGTTGTTAGCAAGGGCAGGTTTGTAAAATGGCTGTGTCGATGACGATGTCAATGCTTAAACCGTTGTAAAATAAAGTTTCATTGATTCATTGATTCTCTCTCTCTCTCTCTCTCTCTCTCTCTCTCTCTCTCTCTCTCTCTCTCTCTCTCCTCTCTCTCTCTCTCTCTCTCTCTCTCTCTCTCCCACTCTCTCTCTCCCGCTCTTTCGCTCTCCCTCCCTCTCCCTCCCTCTCTCTCTCTCTCTCTCTCTCTCTCTCTCTCTCTCTCTCTCTCTCTCTCTCTCTCTGTATATTTGTAGTTAGTCTTGTAGTTGTTAGCAAGGGCAGGTTTGTAAAATGGCTGTGTCGATGACGATGCCAATGCCTAAACCGTTGTAAAATAAAGTTTCATTGATTCATTGATTCTCTCTCTCTCTCTCTCTCTCTCTCTCTCTCTCTCTCTCTCTCTCTCTCTCTCTCTCTCTCTCTCTCTCTCTCTCTCTCTCTCTCTCTCTCTCTCTCTCTCTCTCTCTCTCTATATATATATATATATATATATATATATATATATATATATATATATATATATATATATATATATATATATCTCGGCAGGTACGAAAAATGACATAGTCACTGACTGTGTTAATATCTTCACCGTTGTAATATATATATATATATATATATATATATATATATATATATATATATATATATATATATATATATATATATATATATATATATATATATATATATATATATATATATATATATATATATATATATCTCGGCAGGTACGAAAAATGACATAGTCACTGACTGTGTTAATATCTTCACCGTTGTAAAATAAAGATTCATTGATTCATTGATTCATTCTCTCTCTCTCTCTCTCTCTCTCTCTCTCTCTCTCTCTCTCTCTCTCTCTCTCTCTCTCTCTCTCTCTCTCTCTCTCTCTCTCTCTCTCTCTCATGGTCAGTAATTAATTACAATTATATGTTTGCCGCCTTCCTAGCCTTAGCATGGGAGCTAGGTCTTTGCGTGAATTCAGGCCAACAAAGATAGTTCCAACATTGGCCTGCCACCACGTTTCACGAGAGATCAGTTCACTCTCGTCTTTCACTTGTTCAATAGGAAAGATTTTCAGAAACGGTACTGTCCGATCTACTGGATGGGTGGTGCTAACGTCATGTTGAACAAGTGAACACTTAGAGCACTTCTTGTTGTTGATCTCACTTTTGTGATTTGCCCAACGCATATATATATATATATATATATATATATATATATATATATATATATATATATATATATATATATATATATATATATATATATATATATATATATATATATATATATATATATATATATATATATATATATATATATATATATATATATATATATATATATAAAACAACGAAACACTAACAAAATTATATACAACACCCCTTCTCACTACAAGCACGTCACCACCACAAACACATACATAATGTAAACGCCAGGCTAGGTAATTGTCTCTCACAATCCAACCTGTTTGCTGGTGTTCTCGCTTGGTGACGTTCTGTCCTTTCACGTCTAGGCGTGTAAGTCTTTCGTCGCACGCTTCCGAGTCGTCCCGTTTCTCGTACCGTGGACGTCCTCTGGACTTGCTCCGTAGCGCAGTCCCTGCTGACTCGGGTATCTCGCCAACGGTCGCTCATTCCCTGAGTGAAGAGATGACCTCACAGTAGGTCCCTCGGCGGTAGCCTCTGTTGACTGAAGTCTCGGCATCAGTCGCTCCGCTCCCGACAAGCACTCTGTACAATAAAGTCCTAATATCATAACACTTGCTAAACACACACACACATTGGATGATATGAGATGCATTACGTAACCTGGCTGATACACATAACTCACACGTTCATTCCCACACACATGTGCTTCATAACCCGAACTACTTTCGTAACACCCCATAACTCTGTCACTACATTGAAACAGACTATAACCTAACACTCGCCATACATTATTCCATACATTGGAAAACACTATACTTAACCACGTACTACCTTCATAACGACACAGGCGTATACACCTAACATTCCTTAGTTATCCATCTCGGTAAATAACCAAATAGGAAAAACACCGGTTAACTCATCGAATTCCAGACCCACATAACTCAGTCAACGCTATACATCCAAATTAACTCCTACTAACGCATACTATCTTTAACTTAGTAACCATCAATAATACATACAAAAACATAAACGAATTCTAGGTTTCAGAGTCTTGGAATACGGGCTAGGGTATCGCACACACGTCTGCCCTCACTGAACGTCAAGCCCCGTACTGACTATTTAGACCTTTGATAGGCTGAGCTCACGCCTAAAACTCCCCGTGTAAACCGCTTCCCTATGCTTGCACGTGGCCTCGTGCCTCATGGAATATTTGTCACAAGACAAACCGCTGACAAAACTGCACCATACAAAAACCTCTGTGTGAACCCTATGCGTGAGCATAGAGTTTCATCACAAGGACGAACCTATAGGTCGGTCTTGGGTATAAACATTTAGATCAGGGCTGCTCGCTACCTTACTTCATAAATAAACGAAAAATACAAAGTATAAATGAAATATAAAACAATTGTGCCTTATTTCGGTACGCCTTGAGCACACTACACGAATAGGTCGCATTTCAAACTCTGAACTGAGAGAGCTTTAACTTTCCACTGTACGTGCGTGTCAACAAGTATGCTTTACACGTGTCAACACGTATTGTGTACCTTATTTCGATATGACTTACTCGGAGAGCACACTACACAACTGCTACACAAATACGTCGCATTTCAAACACTGAACGGAGACAATTCTAGCCTTCCACTGTACGTGCGTGTCAACAAGTATGCTGTTAAGAAAAGCACATGCGTTCAACAAAAGAGAAAGAGAAAGAAACAGAGAAAATGTGACAGATCTTGACATTTCAGTTTGTTGAAAGACTGAATTGTTGTTGAATGCGTGTGTGAGCTCAGTAGTGTTTGACGAAAGAGGTCAACGCTTGCCACACAGCCCCGTGCTCACAATGTAAACGAATCCGCTGAGAAAAGTCCCCATTTCCTTCCTACAGATTTTGAAATTGTCAGTGACTGCTTAGAAGTAGCGCCGCTGGAAAACTTTTGAAATTCTAGCGGCAAAGATTAAGAGCATTTGTACGACCGGGTGCCGCAGCCTATGCATGAAAGAGTCGAGTCTCCTGTACAGGACACATATGTTCAGTCTGTGTTACGTGGTAGTCGTAGTCATAGTATGATGCAATCACACCAGACGCACTCATGTAAGGTTTTTGTTAAAAAAATTCACTCAGTTGCAGTTCGTCACACGTGGCACAAGGTTTTAGACCACACTGGAGTAACAGTTCCAACAGTACTTTATTATTACAATGCATTCTCAGCACAATGCGTCCACAAATGCATCCACAGGTTGATACACTGTCTCGTACAATGCATCCACAGTTTTGATACATTGTGTCTCCCATACAATCCAAGCACATATTTCCTAACACGCTCTTTTGTACTGTTACAGATTTCCAGAACAATCCCACAAACTACACAAATCAACCAATCAGAAACGTAACCAAAACTCATAAATATTCATTTAAAAGAACACTCTAGATCCATCTACAACCTCCAACTAACATTTAGGCGAATTCCATAAATGTTGCGAACTGTAGCCCACGTGTATTATAAAGCTTTGACGTCATATTTGAGGTCACTACAATAATCGCGCCCTTTCCCGAACCTTCCGGCAAAAATCTAGGTCGGACTTCGTAAAAATGTAGCTAACTTCTAGTTACACAATAAAAATCGATCACAATTCTCCATGCAAAAGAATACGAAAGGTACGTGATTCCGCCTATCCAAATAACTGAACTGAACACGGGATCTTTCCTATGACTCATTAACTCTCACATGCCCTAAAATGAATAACACAACCACATACGTAACAGTCTGACGTCAGAAACATTTGGCGTGTCATTCCTGGCGTCAGGGACGACTACGCTGCTTCAGATAGCACGTACGCAGACAGCACCATAATAGCGTTGAACCGTCTATTGGGTTACTTCTCGGGTTACACCGTAGTTCCGTCAGTTGTAGTCTTCTGAAGTCCTCTTAAGCCTTCGGCGCGGAGGTATGATAATCATCTTCAGTGCGATGATTTGAAACGAGTTTGTTTTCGTTCTTTTAGTTACTCCTTCGTTACAAACGAAACCTCACTGTTAATAAGGTATAACGCCAGACGGTGTATTGAGGTTGCGTTGGAGACATGTGCCAAATGTGGCACAACTTGAGTGACTGCCGCACTTATCTTTAATGCAAACTCCATGAGCTTTCATTTGCCGTATATTCGTATGCGATATATCTCGAATGACTCGTATTGGGATTCAATGTCGAGCAAACTACTCAGGCCAAAATGGGGTGCAATTCCAAAGTGGAATGTTGCTGCTTGACAATTAGTCAGACGGGCCGGTTAAACAATGAATGAATACAACTAATTAGCGAAGGTCCTGGTCGGTTATCTGGGCATCTATAGTGCGCTTTGGTGGGTGACGGAAGCGTTTGGGTTATTTGTTTGTTTTTGTCTTTGTTTGTTTGTTTTTATGCTGCTATTTCAGAGGCCTTTTGTACCACAATAGTAACACATATCATCCAGTATCGATAAACCTCACAAGACTTATAAAGTTTCATTGGCAATTTCGACTCCCCCTGGTGAAATTTTGACCAAAGAAGAAGAAAAAATAATCGATTCAAAACTTTTTTCGAGCCCTAGAAAAAAAATGGAACACATATGCAAATATTCAGATTGTCCGCTATTTTCGGTGTTGTACTGATTTATTGTTTCACGTGCACTTGATTTGTAAATGGGACCGATTTAAAATCGATTTTAAAATTCTGTTAACCAGCCGCTTCTTCCTGAAAGGGTTTAGATTAGATATACTTTATTGTCCAAGAAGTGGATAATTGTTTCACGGGTCACATGTCAATAAATTTATAAATATATTACAAAATGTCATTGAGCTACACATCCACATACGAGCTGTTCTTAATTGGACGAACTTTTGATCGGCAAACCTAGATCGGAGAAGATCGGCGATCTTTTGGTTTGTTTCTTAATTGAGGTTGAACGAACCTAGGCGAACTTCAGCAAACCAGGTTTGACATGGTTCTCTTTCTTAATTGAAGTGCTTGATTCGGCATACTTACTGTCTGCGAAGGTGTTCAAAATGGCTGCCGCTATGCCGCTTCGCGATTTGAACGATGTTTGTTTTTGTACTCCTTGCAGTAGCGACCCCACAAACAGCGTTGCGCCTCCCACAAATCAATAAAAATAGTCTTGTTCTTCGCACGAGTGAAATATCGCCGTCCGCATTTTGTTTGTATCGGTGACTGTCTTGATATTGTCAAGAAAAAACTAAAGGAGTTGAATCCTTCCAAAGCTCAAGGTCCAGACTGCATCCCTCCCAGAGTTTTACAAGAGTTGTGTAATGAGTTGGCAGAGCCACTTTGCACATTGTTTACATTTTCCCTTGAATCAGGTATTGTACCGCAAGACTGGCGAACCGCAGAGGTAAGTGCGATTTTTAAAAAAGGTTCTAGGTCAGATGCAGGAAACTACAGGCCAGTAAGCTTAACGTGTATAGTATGTAAAGTTTTAGAGTCTATAGTCCGAGATGAGATCGTTAATCATTTTACGGTGAATAATATGTACACTGAATGCCAACATAGTTTTAGAAGGAAACGATCATGTGTTACTCAGTTACTACTCAGTTGCTTGACAACAAAAAACGATTGACATCATATACTTAGACTTTAGAAAAGCGTTCGACACTGTTCCTCACGAACGGCTTCTTCAGAAACTAGAGGCCTATGGTGTATGTGGAAACATTTTCAACTGGATAAGAAGTTTTTTTACATGCAAGAGAACAAGTGGTAAAGGTTGGAGAAGCAAAATCAGACAAAATAAAGGTACTGAGCGGTATACTCAAGGTAGCATCTTAGGACCTATATTATTTACGATATTTATAAATGACTTGCCAGACTGTGTTAATAGCATGTGCAAAATTTCGCAGATGATATTAAAATCTATAATGAATCGAGCAATAAAGATGTGTTGCAGCATGATTTGGATCACTTGCAAGAGTGGTCCGACACATGGGACTTGCATTTTAATGTAGAGAAATGCAAGGTCTTGCATGCTGGAAGGAACAATCCTGAACACGATTACTTGATGAAAGTTAACAGCAACATTAAAAAAGTGGTATCTTGTGAGGAGGAAAGAGATTTAGGTGTGGTCTTCGACAAAGTTCTATCTTTTGACCCTCATATTCAGAACTGCATCAATAAGGCCAACAAAATGGTTGGAGTAGTTAAGAGAGCTTTTAATTATTTGGACAAAGGCATTTTTAGTAAACTGTATAAATCACTAGTCAGACCACATTTAGAATATGCAAACACTGTATGGTAACCAGGTTTAAAGAGACAATCAGCTGCACTCGAAAGGGTACAGAGACGAGCAACAAAGCTGGTCAAAAAATGTAGAAATATGACTTATTTAGACAGACTCGGATACTTTGGATTACACTCCTTACGCGGACGTAGAATACGTGGAGACTTAATCCAAGTTTTTAAAATTTATAGTGGCATCGACGACCTAAAGTGGAACGACTTTTTTGCAGCACCATTCTGTGACAGAACCCGAAATTCTGAAGGGAAAATCTTTGTACAGCACTGTAACACTAACCTGCGGAAGTTTTGTTTTACTAACAGAGTTGCCATTGTTGGGAATGACTTACCAGTTTCATTAAAAAAAAGCACCTAATATAAATTATTTTACAAACCAGCTGGACGAATTACCAAAATTTAAAGAGATTTTTAATTCCTTTGATGAATGATTTTATAGGAAAATTGCATGCATAGCAGACCCATAAAGTAACTAAAGAAAGAAAGGACATTTGTAAAGGCCTCACGGCCTATTTTGTCCTCACAATACTACTACTACTACTACTACTACTTATCTCCAACGCAGAAGAGGGTAAAAGTTTTGACCAATCAGAGAAAAGGTTCGCCTTTGTTTGCTCAACACGTTGAGCGAACCTTTTCCGACAGCGAACTATGGTTTGCCGAGGTTCGTGAACTACTTCGAACTAGGTTCGCCGTATCTTTAGATCGTCCAATTAAGAACCAACATGGTTCGTCCGAGATCGTGAACTGTAGTTCGTCAGAGTTCGATTGATTGATTGATTAGTTCCGGGTTTAACGTCCACGGCACCGAAGTGATAATGGACGGCCCTGACGGGCGGGTTATGGGGGACAGGGAAATCTATTGCCTATGGAGTACGACCTGAACACTGATCAATTCAGGCGCGCTCCAACTGTGCCACTTTGATTTACCAGGACCTTTTAACGGACATACTGTTGAACAAATCCGCCTTTCCCCCCTGGATTGCGAGTCCAGATACCGGGGCCGGGACGGGGATTCGAACCCACGCCCCGGCGATTCCCTTCGCTCTCCTGCTCCGACGCTTAACCGCCTGAGCTATTTCGCACTCGTCAGACTTCGCGAACTAAAGTTCGTTTAATTAAGAACATGCTTACATTTCTGAAAATACTCACCTCTATCACTAAGAGCAGGATTACAGTTAGATTGTGTACCCTAAAATACACTTTTAGTTTTCACAATCATGTCTGTGCAGAAATTGATGTACGCTGAAGTTGCATCAGTCCACCGAGATTGCTGCCATCCTATCAAATCACCTCCCAGTCATGTTCATGGCGCCCTGGTTCCACACTTTGATGAGCTTTATTGTAGGTTTGAAACAATTTAGTTTCTGCCTGATGGCAGTTATGAGTTAAATCATATTCACCATTTGTGTGCAATATTATTAGTTGTATTACGAGTTAGGCTTTGCCAGTAGTTCTTGTCGCCTCAAGGGTCAGGTCAAAGGGTCAATGTCGGAGGTAAGAGTCGAGGGCTTTAGCCCGAGACTTTTACCTCCGACATTGACACTGACCGGACCCTCGAGGCGACAAGAACCAATGACAAAGCCTAACTCGTAATACAACGATTGTGTCTTCAACTGTAACAGCGTGAAGTATACCCTTGTAAGGACCTCAAACATGACGTCTGACGTAGAGACTCAAGAGACGTACATCTCCACACTTTCAACTATCAGTCAACAACCGTATTCGCTTGGAATTTCGCTCTGAGGTATTTTTTTCTATTTTTAATGTAATACATTTTCAGGCATTATTTTGTATGAAATTAGTAATATAGGTCGAACACAACGCGTGCATACTGTTATTTTGTTGTGAAACCCCTCCATTTTTATTTATCCAGGTTTTTGTTCCTTCGCCGTTTCGAATACACCTGATAGGACCTTCGCTTAGTTGAATTTTCCTGTCTTTGTTTTTATCTAACTCATCCAATTATTCAGTTACGTTTTGCATGAAACTGGTACCAGCGGTATCACAGAACACCTACATATAATTATTTCTTTTTGTTGTGTTGCCCCCTAAATTATTTATTTGTTGGCATATTTCTGTTTAGAGGTTTGACTGAATGAAGATTAGGGCGTGTTTGTACCGAGAAATGTGATTGGCCAAAGATTTATTTGGGGGCGAACGCTTTGCTCAGCGAGTAACGTTGTCATTTTAACACGTAATAAGGGAGTCTACTTATCACAAGTTCCCTTGTAATATGTGACAATGGACACCAGTTGCCTTGAGAATGGACGACCAGGGAAAAAATCAAATAGAGCCAGGCCTATGAGAAAAAGTGTATAGAGACTGAAAGAAGATAATTACATATAAGCTATCTGGTCATTAATTTACTATTTTCGTTAGTTTTCATAAGTGCATCCCAAAATGTTAACGAACATGACCCCGTTGTGTCTGAAGACGTTCTGTTTCTCTATGTATCCAATCCTGTTCGTGCGCGATAGTTTAAACACATGTCACTTAATTCGCATACCTAGAACTACTTACTAAACAGTATACATGAGATAAAAATAGTTTTTTTTAAAAACGTTATTTCCCAACAAATTTTGATAATTTCACTGCTGTAGAGCAAAATCAACAACAAGAAATTATCTGCGTACAAAATATTTAATCCTGTTAGGTCTATCGATGCTGAATGGTATTTATGGTATTTGTTATTGATGGGGTACAAAGAAAGTCCTATTAACCCAGTCTCGATTGAGTTAATTGAGATACAAGCTAAAACAAAATAAATTAAATCCGTTACCTGTCTAAACGAGCTTTTATTTTTATTTTTTTTATTTTCTTTATTTTTTTTTTCTTTATTTTTTTTTTAGGGGGGGGGGGGAGTCGGGGGGGGGGGGGTAGTGGGGTGGGGGGGGGGAGAGGAGGTGGGAGAGGAGTAACAGTTTGTTAAAAGCTGCCTTTTCAACAACACAGTTATTGACTTTATGTGAAATGATCATGTCAAAAAGTAGCACACCGATAAACCAATTTGCACGAGAGAAGGTTATTTTCGCTGTCGGTTGTTATTAGACAAACAACCCTACCTCATAAGAATCTGTGCCTACGATGAAAAGACACGCTTGAAAACCACGTCTTCCGTACATAACTGCGTTGAGAAGCAAAGTTTGACACACTTCTTTAAGAGAAAGTATTTACTTACACAAATAACCGCTTAAATTCTCGAGAATAAATGTTTCTGCTGTCATGCTGTTTGCAAGAGCCCACTCGGCACCGGCCTCCACGTGACGTGGGTGGATAGTCCACTCAGTCCCTGAATGAGTGGGCTAGCAGAGGGGTGGCATCTTTGTCCAGGATTAGGACTTGATGTCAGTAGATATGTTGTTCAGTCTTTTTCACTGGTCCGGTTTTTATGGTAACCCAGGTCGTACCATGTTGGATTGGTCCTTAAAAATACTCGTGTTTTTTGGGTCCTTTGGATCCCAAGTGTTTGCCGTGCTTGGAGACCCGTGTCGGGGGAGAAGAGGATCCTGGTGGCTGAGGTTCCCTTTGAGTTGCGGCTCACTGGTGCCAACACTCCACTTTGGCCTTGACTTATACCTAAACGGGAGGCTAGTCGTACCGGCCTAGTCAATCGACTCTTGTCACGTTGAGCCTTATCCCACTGTTGACATGCGGGTTGATATACGGAGCACCATGCTATAGCCTCTGCTGCTGATTAGGTGCTTTACGCCAGTATTCCCCTACATTCAACAATGTGATAGAAGGCGGTGGCTCAGACGGTTCAGTCGGGCTTACTCCCTTAAGTATATCTTTCGGGCAGTCTCCATTGTGCGTCGGCTGGTCGCCGACGGTTGCACTTTCCCTTGTTGGGCTCGGTGGCGGGCGGGGACCCCCGGGGGATGAATATCTATACAATTATAATATGGAAATAACAAAACAAAACAAAACAAGAAAACAAACAAACAAACAAACAAAAAACTTGCACAGAAGCGGCACACAGCCACCAACATTGACCATGACAGTGACTCGGACTGTGAGGAAGCGACGCCTCAGGCGTCGGCCGTATGGCCTCGCTTCCTCATTGTCCATAGCGAGGTGAAAGACAAACCTGTTTCCAAGCCACATCCATTTCTGGTGGAGGAGACCCTCATGAGCCGTGTTGGTAGGCCTGACGCCCAGCGCCTTAGGTCTGGTGACTTGCTGGTGGAGTGCCGTACCCGGGCACACTCCAGCGGGCTGCTGAGGCTCTCTTCCATCGGAGACACTACAGTGGAGATCACACCCCACAAACCTATGAATTTGTCAAGAGGCGTAATCAAAGATCAAGCTTTGGCAGAACTGTCAGAAGATGAACTTGTACGGAACCTTAAGTCTTAGGGGGTGACTTACGTCAGGCGCTTCACTTCCAAGCGAGGTGGTGGGGAGATCCGTCTCCCTACCATCATCCTGACGTTTGGCACCCCCCCCCCTCCTACTACCATCTGGGGAGGTTACTACTCCTTGAAAGTGAAAAGGTACGTC
Source organism: Semisulcospira habei (assembly GCA_036245525.1). NCBI lineage: Eukaryota > Metazoa > Mollusca > Gastropoda > Semisulcospiridae > Semisulcospira > Semisulcospira habei. The sequence continues at coordinate 98,790,561 of BTPG01000007.1, read as the reverse complement.
CCTCTCCCCCTCCGGTGCTTTAAGTGCCAAAAGTATGGCCATGGGCAGAAGACTTGCCGCCAGGCAGAGGCTTCATGCGCCCGTTGCAGTAAGCCCGGACACTCTGCTGAGTCCTGCACAGCCACCCCCCTGTGTGTGAATTGCCAGGGGGCGCATTTGGCTTCGGATAAGAAATGCCCTCGTTGGATATCCGAGTGCAAGATTCAGCAGGTGCGTGTGGAGAAGGGGCTGTCCTTTCTGGACGCCAAAAAACTGGTTGAAGGCCCTGGTGCAGCTGCGGCTGCCCCAACCTCTAATACCTCTGTGTATACTTTCAGTGCAGCGGTGGCAGGCAAGCGCCCCACCAAAGACTTCCCATGTCAAACCCCAACTTCTTGTTTGGCGGCAGAGCCTCGGCTCCTCTCGCCCCTGGAGAGTAACCCTCCTCCGGTGGTGACGAGGAGCCAGGGAACGCAGAAGGCGGACACTACCGGTCCGGTAGTGCCGCCTTCTGTTGCCCCTAAGCCTCAGCCCCCACCCAACACTGTTAGTGTGTCAACTCCAAAGGCTTCTGGCTCTGGTCAGCCTTCTAAGGCCGCTAAGTCTAGGAACGCTGCCCAGGACCAGAAGTCTAAGAAATCTATGGGACCGCTGTGCGCACGGGCCCAGAAGGGGAACACTGATATCCCCCTTCAAAACAAATATGCTGCATTGGAGGAGTGGATGGAGGGAGTGGAAGTTGTCGTTGCTGATGCTGCGGCAGCTCCACCCACTTCATCTCCGAAGAACCAGAGGAGGCCCGGGAGCCGCCCCCCCCCCCCCCCCCCTCTGTTTATTCAACTCCTTCCAAGACAAAGGAAAAAGGGGGGGGGGGGGTGGAAATTCTTCACCCCCAGATAAGACATAATCGTGTACTCTCTGCTTCAGTGGAATTGTCGTGGTTTTCAAGCTAACTTTGAAGAATTACGTCTTTTAGTCAAGACTTACCTGAAGACTTCTGACCCTGTGTCCTTTAATGGTTTTAACGTTATACATAAAAGCTCTGATTCGGAGAGGCGCTCGGGTGGAGTGGCTCTTCTCATTAGTAGCCAAATTGTATGTAGCCCCGTTAGCATCGACACCTGTCTTCAGGCTGTCGCAGCTCGGGTTACCTTGAAGAAGACCATAACCATATGCAGTGTTTACCTGACACCATCCCTGCGGGTCTGTAGTAATGATATTTTTAACTTAGTAGATCAGCTGCCCCCCTCCCTTTCTTCTCATGGGGGATTTTAACGGTCACGCTCACCTTTGGGGTAGTGACCACTATGATGGCCGAGGTCAGATGTTAGAAGATGTTTTTTCTCAACTTAACCTATGTGTCTTTAACGATGGCTCACCTACGTACTCTAACTCAGGTTCAGGATCTAGTTCTGTTCTAGACCTCACTGTGTGTGATCCTTCTCTCATGCTGGACTTTGACTGGAAGGTTCACGACGACCTGTGTGGAAGTGACCACTTCCCAGTAGTCCTGTCATCGGTCAGCTGTGAGGAGGATTCGCCGGTGGGACGCTGGAATCTCAAGAAAGCTAACTGGCCTCTCTTTGCCTCCCTTTGTCAGCCTCGTATTACAGAGAAGGTGGGCATGTCAGCTGAAGAACCTGTTTCTTGTTTTACTTCTATTTTGTTGGACGTAGCAGGTGAAACCATCCCTAGAACTTCCACATCAGTCCCTCGGAAGCCGAGAGTATAATGGTTCAATGAAGAGTGCCGCAAGGCCCAAAAAAACCCACGCAAATCTGCTCAGTGACGTGCTTTTCGTAATCCGTCGCAAGCAAATATTTTAACCTTTAAAAGACAGAGGGCGAAAGCCCGTTACATTTTTAAACGTGAACGCCGTGCTTCCTGGAGACGCTTTGTCTCCTCTTTATCTTCTAGGACTCCGTCCCAAAACGTCTGGAAGGCTGTTCGAAGAATTAGGGGCAGGGGTGGTTCGGCTTCTGTCGGCCATCTTAGAGATGGTGCCAGTTTGGTCACGGATAAAAAGGCTGTGGCCAAATTGCTTGCCTCCACCATTGCCCATAATTCTTCAACAGAGCATTCTTCACCTTTCTTCCAGAGGGAGAATGATTGATAGATTGTACATTGCTTAACGTCCCGACAGCAACAAGGCTTTCTCAGGACGTGCCTGCACTGCTTGTGAAAAAAAAACAACAACAGAATATTGCATGTATGTCACCAGCCGATCCAATACGTTAAATAAACCTACGCCATGGAGCCTAAATAAAGCTAAGACCATTAAATTTTAGCAACACACATCCAATATCAAGAGCTACAGGCAGTGCAGACAGTTGGGAAAGTTTTAAAAAGACAAATACAGGTGAATGGATTGATTGATTGATTGATTGATTGATTGTACATTGCTTAACGTCCCGTCAGCAACAAGACTTTCTCAGGACGTGCCTGCACTGCCTGTGAAAAAAAAAAAAAAAAAAACCCAACAGAATATTGAACGTATGTCGCCAGCCGGTCCAATACGTTAAATAAACCTACGACATTGGGCCTAAATAAAGCTAGGACCATTTAGCAACACACATCCAATATTAAGAGCTACAGGCAGCGCAGACAGTAGGGAGAGTTAAAAAAAGGAAAATACAGGTGAACGGACCAAGGGTAGACAGAAACACATGCCCCAGAATAAAATGGAAAATCCACCCTGTGGGGCTGACCAGGGTGACCCTGGGAACTAAAAAGTAGTTAACCCCACCCAAGTCCCCCAGGGCAGACCCGGATGGGGGTACAGGTGAATGGACCAAGGGTAGACAGAAACACGCCCCAGAATAGAGGGGAAAACCCACCCTGTGGGGTTGACCAGGGTGACCCTGGGAACTAAAAAGTAGTTAACCCCACCCAAGTCCCCCAGGGCAGACCCGGATGGGGCTCTTCCAGAGAGAGAAGGAGAAGCGAGAGTATTGTACTTGTGATTTTATATCGAATAACTCGGAATACTATAATGCCCTTTTACATTTTCAGAATTGCAGCAAGCCATGCAGAAATATAATGACTCTGCTGCTGGACTAGATACCATCTACTATCAGCTCCTAACACATCTACCTGAGGATTCACTCCTTGTACCTCTCCAGGCTTTTAACCATAAAATTATCTGGATAACCGGTCATTTTCCGCCATCTTGGCGTCAGGCAGTGGTTGTGCCAATCCCCAAGACGGGTAAGGATTCTTCCGACCCGGGCAACTACCGGCCAATCGCTTTGACATCATGTTTATGCAAAACTATGGAACGTTTGGTCAACGCCCGCCTGGTGTGGCATCTGGAGTCGCAGGGTCTCATCACAGACCTCCAATGCGGTTTTCGGCGTTTTCGTAGTACAACTGACCATCTAGTCCGCTTTGAGTCGTTTATCCGAGATGCTTTTGTCAACAAACAGTTTGTCTATGCAATTTTCTTCGATCTTGAGAAGGCGTATGACACTACCTAGAAGTATGGTATAATGTCTGATTTGTCGGACATGGGTTTTAAAGGGCACCTGCCCGTTTTTATTCACAATTTTTTTTGGTCTAACCGGTCGTTTCATGTCCGTGTGGGCTCCACCCTCTCCGATTCCTTCGAACAGGAGATGGGTGTCCCGCAGGACAGCATTTTATCTCCTGTTTTATTTAGCATTAAAATTAATAACATTGTAAATGCCGTCAAGGATGATTCTGAATGCTCTTTGTTTATGGACGACTTTGCTTTGTGTGCACGATTTCGAGGGCTTGCGTCCCTTGAGAGGCGCTTAGAGTTGTGCGTTGATCGCATCCAGGGGTGGGTGTCTCTCAACGGATTCAGGTTCGCGCCCTTCAAGACAGTCTGTGTGCATTTTACTAAGCAGACGAAATTTTTTTTCCAGAACCTAGCCTGAGCATTGCTGGAGTGCCAATTAAGGTGATTGATGAGGCAAAGTTTCTGGGGGTCATCTTTGACAAACGACTGACCTTCTGCAACCATATTAATTGCCTTAGAACCCCTTGTCAGAAGGCCCTCGACGTTCTTCGTGTCGTTGGTCATACTGACTGGGGTGCAGACCGCATTGTCTTACGTCGACTGTACCAGGGTTTTGTTCGGTCCAAACTTGATTACGGCATGTGGTATATGGCTCGGCTTCCAAGTCTGTTCTACAGCGTCTGAGCACAACTCACCATCAAGGTCTGCGCATATGTCTGGGGCCTTCAGGACATCTCCAGTTCCTAGTCTGTATGCCGAGGCAGGGGAGCCTTCTCTCAAGCTCCGCCGCATCCACCTCATGCTCAGCTACGTTCTGAAGCTGTAGGCCCATCCAGACAATCCTGCCTATGAATGTGTTTGTAACCCGTCGTTTGCAGAGATTTACGATGCCCATCTGGGAGCTGTCCGTCCACTTTAGAGATAGAAGAAGAGAGATTTCCAACGCTTCGGATTCTCATAAGCCGAGCGGATACCCTATATCTATTTAATTTTGAACACAAACGCTCTCAGCGCTAACATTCTCAGGAGAAGATCGGCGATCTTTTGGTTAAACAAACCTTAGCATCCCCACTAGTTCTATCACATCTACTGCTGAGAATCATCAACTGTATTGTCTATTGTCTGGAACAAACATACGCACACACAAACAAACATACTCTCACACATAAACCCCATTTAACCATACAGACTGCAATAATAATAATAATAATTACGGTATTTATAATGCGCTTATCTTATAATAATTATAACTCTAAGCGCACACTCACAACTCGCGCACGCATGCGCACGCTTTAGACAATGACTCACGTACCACAAACAGTGAAATACATTACGACGGTCAGCTTGGGGTGGGGAGTGCGGTGATATAGTGCTAAAACTGTTGAAAGAGGTGAGTTTTGAGGGCGGACTGGAAGGAGGAGAGAGAGTGTTTCTGACGGAGAGAGAGTGGGAGAGTGTTCCAGATGGATGGACCGTAGACGGAGAAGGAGCGGGGACCGAAAGTGTTAAGTTTGGTGCGAGGGATGTGGAGGTGGAGAGGGTCGGAGGCAGAGCGGAGGGAGCGGGAATGTGTGTAGGGGTGAAGTAAGTTGGAGAGATAGGCAGGAGCGCAGTTGTTCAGGGATTTGTAGCAGAGAGACAGAACTTTGTATTGGATGCGTTGGGGGATGGGGAGCCAGTGAAGGAGTTTGAGCAGGGGTGTGATGTGGTCGGATTTTTTCTTTCTGAGGACGAGGCGGGCAGCATTGTTCTGGACGCGTTGGAGAGTGAAGATGGTGGAGTGAGGGAGACCGGAAAGGAGAGAGTTGCAATAGTCAATGCGAGATAAGATGAGAGAGACAGCTAGTTTGGTGGCAGCTTCGGTAGTGAGGTATTTTCTGATCTGACTGATGCGGCGAAGGTGGAAATAGCATGCCTGGGTCGTGGCGGAGACGAAGTTGGTCATGGACAGAGAGGAATCGAGGATGACGCCGAGGTTCTTGGCCGAGTCAGAGAGGGAGATGGGGGTGCTATCGAGTTGAAGGTGGAGAGAGGGAGGGAGCTGGGAGAGTTTTTGGCGAGTGCCCACCAGCATGGCTTCCGTTTTGTCGTCGTTCAGTTTCAGCTTGTTTGCTGTCATCCAGTTTTTCACGTCTTTGTAGCAGTCAGCCGTGCGAGTCAGTAGTGACTGAGTGTTGTCGAGTTTGTCTTTGTCTTGCAGTTGTGAGTCGTCAGCGTAGAGGTGGTGGTGTATGCGGTGAGACTGGATGATGTTGGACAGAGGAGAGGTGTAGAGTGTGAAAAGGACCGGGCCCAGGACGGATCCCTGTGGAACTCCGCAGGAGAGCGTTACCGGGTTGGAAGAGACGCCGTTGATGGTGACGGACTGCTGTCTGTCAGAGAGGTAGGAGAGAAACCAGGAGTGAGCAGAGTCAGTGATGCCGAAGGAGTGGTGGAGTCGGTGGAGGAGGATAGAGTGGTCTATAGTGTCAAAGGCGGCAGAGAGATCGAGTAGTGTAAGAAGGGAGATGTTGCCAGAGTCAGTGGAGAGAAGCAGCTCGTTTAAGATATGTAGAAGGGCTGTTTCAGTGCTGTGATGTTTGCGATAGGCAGACTGGAATGGACTGAGGAGGTTGTTGTCGGTGAGATGGAGGTTGAGCTGGTTGAGAACAACCTTTTCAAGAAGCTTGGACAGGAAAGAGAGATTGGAGACTGGGCGATAGTTCTTGAGTTCGTTTGGGTCGAGGTTGTGTTTTTTGAGGAGAGGACGGACGATGGCGGACTTGAAGATATCGGGGACGGAGCCGTTTTCTAGAGATGCGTTGATGATGTCGGTAATGAAGGGTAGAAGTTTTGGAAGGCCGTCACGGTAGAGAGAAGCTGGGAGGGGGTCAAGTTCGCAGGTTTTGAAGGGCATGGATTTTATGGTCTTGAGGACTTCATCCTGAGAGACGGTGCGGAAGGACGAGAGGGGAGTGCCGGAAAAGGTGGGGTCGGGAGGGCAAGGCGGAGGAGGCAGGGTGTCGACTGCACATCGCAGAGTATTGATTTCTCCCCCATCCGCCCGGCCGGCGACGCACTGATAATCACCATGCCACAATGGTATTGGCGAAAATCTCCAGTCATTAACCGTATGCGCGCAGGCTGTTTCGAAATGCACAGGTGTTTATCTCATATTCACAAAATCGAAAAAACAACCCCGTCCATATGCGCGCGTCCTGGTCTGAAATTCACTCAATCAAAAAAAAAAAAACGACACCGTCGTATGCACAATGCTACCAAAAGAACCCAGATATGCTAATAGGATTTTAAAATACCGCACTGAAAGCATTACCTGTCACAATCAATCACTGGCTGGAGCTTTTAATGTGTCAGGCATAATGGCCTATCAATAACTCGTTATTGGGCCACTAATGCAGGTATCAATCAACTCGCAAAGCACTGAAATAACACATTCAAGTCCAGTTGAACAAAAAGAGCCAAGTGGGATTCTTATGAGCTAACACATGGTCATATCCTCAAGGGCCCCAAACCCCAGGCCTGGCTTCCATTTTTACAAGGCTTTACTGTACTTTACCGTTCACAAGGCTTTACTTTACTTTACTTTTAACTGTACTTCAGGTCTCCACTTGACGGCACTTTCTTCTTTGACAACACGACGATAGCAAGACATGCGTTGTGAAAGAGTTGGGTGGGTAGCTTATTTCTGAAAAACCTGTTCCTCAGAAAAATCAATTGCTGGTAAAATGAAATATATACAGGCACCCTGTATAACACTCTTACAAACCGATACTATTTTTCAGTAATGGCTCTAGTTGCACACAAAAATCAGATGCCTGTGCCCACCCGGCGGCAGTCAGAAAAATCAATACAGTCCAAGTCTGCTGGCCGGGTGGCTATTGTCAATTCAAAGCTTTCAACTTATGTTGGCACAGAAATTGATTGCAGCACTGTATAGACAGGCATGAGTGGTGTTTTATCTCTCTGCGTGTTAGACTGCCTGGGTTTGTCTGCTGTTCTTAATTTCTTTCTTTAAGCATTACAATACATTGCACCAGTCATTTGATGATGGAACTTAGAGTGGTACGCGGCGTTTGGTGCACTGGTCTGCCTCCGTCGTTGACATGTGTAAGGTGTGTTGCGCCAGCATTACATGCAAGGATTAAAGTGTTTTTATTTTATATAAAGCAGCCTAAACACAAAGGTAAGTGTAAGAATTTTAATTCACTTTTTTATTATATTATAAAATAATGAATCAAGACGAATTGTTATTACTGAATGATATCAGCACTGTAGAAAACAAAGACTTAGACTCTAAGAAACAGCGGCTTTTGTCTGTGATTGTTTCTGGAAAGTCCAAAACTTATCTCGGAAAACAGTACATGACACAAGATATAGAATCTCTTTCAGCTGATGAATTAATTAAATTACATTTAATTTATGAAAACCACATCGCTTCACTAATGACTCGTGATTTGAGTCGATCTCTTCTATGTCTATACACAAAAGCAGTGAGTCACTTTCTTCCTGTAGACACTGACAGTCTTTCACACGACCTTGAAAGCAACCCGATTGTTTCAAGTTCAATTGGCAAATTAGTATGTGTCATGTTTTACAAGTTTGGAAATTACCTTGCACCTGTGGTAACTTTGCTTGTCACTGGGAGTCATATTGATTTTTCTAAAATAAATTTTACTGCAGAAGAAAATGGACCAAATGGACCAAACGGACCGAACGGGCGACACTCAGATGATCCCACAGCAGATTGCCGGCCCTGCCCTGACACAGGTTCAAACTGTAACTAAGGCTAAAAGTCCAGGCAGGGTGGAAGCTGGGAAAAGAGTAGCTGCATTGAACAAACAAAGAAAGTTAGAACTACTGCAAAAGGCACATGTAACTGACTCACCACCAGGACCACTAACAACATCAACCCCAACACCAGTGTCAGGACCCTCTCCCCCTCATCAAAGTGAGAGACTATCAACTAAGTCTAACCCCAAACCCGAAAAACAAAATATATAGTTGCTGGATTTGTTGTCGGATTTGGTTACGTAGGTTACCAATTATACAAAAAATACAAGCCACAAACTCGTACAATGTCCAAAAAATTAGACACTCCAAAAACAGAACCAGAAGTCTCCACATTACCAGTAATACCAAAATCTGTCGACCCATTTCATATGCAGTGAATAAAAATATTATTTTAATTTTATTGCCTAAGAAAATGAGCGAAACAAAAAACTTGATGAACCTTGTCTATCACTCTGCCATGATAAGCGGATTAGCAGTAGCTTATTCTATGTTGGGAAAAAGTCTACTCAAAATGAAATCAGCAGACTTGAGCAGATTAGACTTTGAAGATTCGGCTAAATTAATCACGATTGTCACAGCGTCAATCGCCACAAAAGACTTTCTTGTCAAACAAGGAATTATTCCCGAAAATATATCTATGTAAATAAAAATAATATGGTGACACTAGCTGTTATTGTGGGTGGTGCCATTGTCAACGCCCTGGCATTCAGTGGATCAAACTATCTGTTTTCAAAAATGGGTAAAGAGGAATCTGCTCTGGAGATTAGACGACACAATGAGGCATCAGAAAAATTAGCACAGGCAGAACAGGCATATGAAAAGCAAAGAATTGAGAAACTTGATTTCATCAATGAGAAACTTAGACTAGAGGGTCACGCACAGCATACATTTTCTAATGTCAATGACGACGCAATCAGGGAATACTATCTTGTCACAGGTGAAGACATGACCATTCCACAGCCAAAACTTAGTGATTACTATCAACCCAGTCCAGAACAAAGAAATGGTGAAATAATCTTTGTTCTAGTGGGAATGACATTTGTTTATTTTACAGGACTTTATATTTCTAGAAAAAATGACAGACATTAAACTATCAAAAATATATTACTCCCCAATTGGCTACTGGAAAGGAAAGACTGCAATAGAAAAATTACATGCGGCCGTGGGTGGTGATGTCACACTCAATGAGATAAAACAGTGGCTGCAAAAACAATCTATATGGCAAATATATCTCCCTGCACCAAGAAAAATAACAAGACCTCATTTTGAAAACACTATACCAAATGACATGCATCAAATGGACCTTCTGTTTCTACCCCATGACACAATAAGAAAAAAGCGTTACAAATATGCATTAACAGTTGTCGACATAGCTTCAAGGTACAAGGACGCCGAACCCATAACTGACAAGAATGCCTCAACAGTTGCTACAGCATTATCAAAAATATATAGTCGAGGCCCTTTAAAATTTCCCAGGCTTGTGCAGGTCGATGATGGATCTGAATTTAAAGGTGCAGTTAATCAATTATTTGCAAAGCATAATGTGCTTGTGCGGCGAGGCATTCCTGGCATGCACAGATCACAGGCAATTGTTGAGAACTTCAATAAGCAATTATCAGAAAGACTTTTCAGTTACCAGTATTCTAAAGAACTCATGCATGACACACATAACACTGAGTGGGTAATAAGATTGCCATCTATAATAAAAGCAATGAATAATGAAAGCCATGTAAAACCTGCTGATGCTATTGAATTGAAAACAGTGCCGCCAGGACCGTCGGGGTCAGAAATAAAAACACCTCCAGACACTAGTTTATTTACAAAACAGGTAAGATATCTATATCAACCTGGAGAGGCCGAAAATGACGTCAGACGCAGGGCAACAGACCCCATCTGGTCTACATCTGTACACAACATAAAAAAAATAGTCCCCGGTAATCCACCAATATATTACCTGTATGAACCTGCACCTCAGAGGGCATTTGTCAGAGAAGAATTACAGATTATCCCCCCAGACACTGTTACTCATTTCAGTAACTAACTCATCAATCAGTTCATCACAAATGTCTTCAGATAACTTAAGCCTGTAATGCCCAGGTGCATAAGCCTTTTCTTTACTGTGAAACACTCGTTTTGTGTCTCCAACTGCAAGTGACTTCTTATGTGTTTGAATCATTTCAAGATTATGTCTATTTGATCTCAGTGACTTGTTTGAATAATCAGGCATTAATGCACCATCTAACACTTCCTTATAATGCTCATGTCTAATGTCTTTATTTTTTATCGCTGTTTTTTTTTATTCCTTTCGCTTTCGACTGACTTCCCTTTTGATGCAGTATAGAATACATTTTTGATCTCAGACCAACATACTCAACAATAGGCACACCATTCAGTTCATCCTTAAACTTACCAGGCACTTTCTTATTCTGTGTGCTATATAGTGGATGTTCCTTTGGGTAGTCAGACGTGTCATACATGTGTAGTTCTGTTTTCATGTCTTCATAAAAGTCTTCAGTACACACGTCAATGATCATAGAGTCAGTGTCAGTGTAGAGCAGACGACACTCAGGATACTTCGGTTTGAAGTAATCATAATAAAATTCGAGCATCAGTAATTTTGACAACTCAAGAATTGCCATACCAATGAATACTGGCTTGTCCAGTTTAACAATCTTTTTTTTTTTGAGTGACACGGCATACAATGACGAATGAAACTCTTTATACCCTGTATATTGTGGCTTACCTGTAAGTTTAATTGCACCTGATTCAGTTGTTACTAATCTCACATCTTTGCGGTGATGAGGATTTTCCATTGTCTTGCCAAAACAGGCATTGTTCATAAGCTTAAAGAAGTCTTTGTCAAATGCAGTGTTGCTGTCTCTGGCATGCAATGTTGTGTTCTTCATTATATAATCTTTCATGAAAGCACTCTGCTCAAATTGAATACCTCTGTGAACTTTCTTTAGTACTAACCCGTGTCTTATATAAAACTGTAGCAAGCGATAGTGACAAACGTAATTGAATTTGTCATTTAGATTCGGTACAAGTTTGGTGTCTTCTTTTTTACCCGTCATACTCATTTTCTCAACTGCTAATGGATAATCATTGTGGTAATCATGTAGATGGTGCGGGTACTCTAGGTCTACTTCAAAGATCCAACCCTTTGCATCGTTTCGGTCATGACTCATAATATTGTTTGTTATGTCTGTTAAATGTCACACTGTGACAAATCATACAGACAAAAGTTTTTCAAGGGCAATAACTCACACATTGCGAACCCATACAAATTGTTAGCATCAAGGTATGTAATGAATGACCTTGACCCCGAGGGGTCAAACCCAAGGTCATCTAGATATTTATTATTTGCTTTTGCATAATTGTTTGCTGCAATACTAATGCCTCCCCTCAATCCACATTCCACCATTTCACCCATCGTACGATAAGACAAAAGGTCTATAAATATCTTACTAGATTTCAAAAATGCATCCCACGTCATGCCAGGACTAGTTATGTAACAAGCTGGGTCAAGACTGTAGTGCAATAGACCCTTTTCACGGTAACTTTCAAATACGTCTGCTAGCAAACAAACATCAGCCTTTAAGTACTGATCGTGGTAGTCACCAATTGTCTGACACCCTAATTTATCCCATGCATCAAGTGCATGCTGGTAATCAGAGTCAGAAATACCTTTTCCATTAAGTGTGGAATAAAATTTCTCTTTTGGTGGTAGTCTTGTTTCCTCAAACATAACCCAGTCACTGATGTACTCATACGGATACACACCTTTCTTAATTAAGTCTGGCTCAAAATATATACTTGTTATTGGATACTCAGTCAGTCCATCTGCCAGACTAGCCAACCCTAAAGACAAATGTTGCATTGAGTCATAAAACACTAATTTGTTGTCCAATCTAAAAGTCAAGTATTTCTCAGTTGTCTGTGCAATACAACTAATTTTTTTGTATGACTCATCCACAGCACGCATGATAATGTGTGAATCATACCCCCTGAGATTGTGAAAAAAGATAGGTAACTTATGTCTTAGGATCTGTTTTTAATAATAAATTACAATTGTTATGTGCAGCACCTCTGTAATGTCCAGTTATATGATCATGGTCACGAACTTTGTCACCCTGTAGGTGTTTTTCACAAATCCAACACATCACAGCTGTATCAAAATTTACTTTATCTTCTTCTGTCATCATCACAGGCATCTGAGTGTTTTCCAGATACTGTACCACCTGACTATACAGTTGTCTCATTTCTGTTAAAAACAGACATGCTGCATTTTCACCCCTGTAAATAACAGGCTCGGTATGCTGACCATCTGACTTAACAAGAATATAACCAAAAGAACACACCACTTGGTCACTCAATTTTACTGTCTTTGGCAATGATTCTGGAACAGGACCATCATACGGTACAACCAGTGATTCAAAATCAGCATACACTACAAATGGTAGCTTTTGTTGATTCCCATAGTTTTTGAAATATACTTGACTTCCAGGATCTGGATATTTAAGTATTGTTTGTATGTCATCAACTGACCTACAGTGCAAAACATGTTTGTGTGCTACTGAAATAGATGAAAATCTTTGTAAACATCTTTTACACACTTCCTGTTTGCCATTGTGTTTTGACACATGCCCATGAATTAGGCGTGACATACTCCTGATAATTGTGTAGTGATCACCGATTAATAGCATGTCAACATGTTTATCTTCTGACTGTCCATAGGTTGGAGCAAGTGATGATACTCTAATGGGTTGTAACTTGTCAACAGAGTCATTATCCCAAACATACACAATTACAGATATGCCAGGATTTAATTGTTCAAACAAGTCTATGTCTTCTACCTTAACAGGGAAATCAATACCACTGAAATTAAGTTCATTTACAAATTTGGTGTAGTTAGATACGTGGTCAGGTCTTGTTTTTACATAATGTAGTTTAGCAAGCACACACCACATGAAACAAAAATTATCATTGTTCTGTATATTGACTACAGCCTTTTTGTTTGCAACCTCAATAGGCAGTGGTATCCTTGATTTGCCTAATATAGGATGATACCTTGACTGCTTCAATTGTAGTTCATGCACATGACCTTCGTGCCAACCAGACCCTTTCATTTTTGCTTTGTCAATTGCTTCTAGAAAGTCAGGCAAAAGTCTGTTTTTAAACACATTTTCCAATTCTCTTCTTGTGTTAATTGTGTGTTGTCTTGTTGATATATACGATATAATCACTTCACCATCTACTCTAGTAAATTCTATTTTTGCAACAATCTGCATCTTTACACTGCCTGTAAGAAGATTATCTTGTATAACAAAAAATGACATTTCTATCGATTCATAGACATTGTTACTATTAGATATAGGCAAGTCTGTTGTGTGAAACACGTTTCTTAAACCTTGAACATTGTCTGTCATTTTTATTTGTCCGACAAAATAATAATAGAAAAATTACACATTATGTAATACCACTTTATTGACTGTAACACTGTTAATATAAACATTTAGTTTAAGTAGTTGTTGAAATATTTGTTCACAAAGTATCTCAAACCAGCCCTGGCGGTTGTTATTTTTAACTCTTAAGGTGGGTGTCCTAAAATCAACTGTTAAACTCTCCACATTTGGATGCTCATCAACATAATCTAAAGTCATATTATATGACAAATATATTGCTGTCGGTTTTGAGATGTTTATGTCAGGCTGTTTGGGAGGTGTTCTTATCTGAGTAAAGTGCACAACATCTCTGAAGCAGTGTGTGATGTCAATGGTTTGTCCGTCTGTAATTTTTATTGGACAAAACAAAAGTATAAATTAATTTACTAACCCATACATGGTAGGCTGATCTGTCTTTAAAATAAGCTTTAGATGCTTAGTTGATTTCAGTTTATTTTTCACACAGTCTCGTTCCTGCTTATTTGGTATGACATCGTTTTCTCTGAGACAGTCTTCAAAGCTGTCACGATCCTTACAGTAAAACAAACAGATAAACTTTAACTGTTCTCGAAAATCTTTCAGTACAGCATTATATTTCTGAGTGAGAATCCATACACTTATGTTTGCATGTCTGCCACTGAAAGCCAGTTCTGCTAGTGTGTTTCTTTTCTTGACAATGTCTTTCTCTGCTGAGCAGTCATCAACAATAAACAACGTTGGCTGTCCTTGAAATTGTTTGTAAAAATACAGCAGGTAGTCATTCAGTTTTTTCTCAGGGTCGACTAAATAGATATTACTGTCAGTCCAAATAAATAAACGGTTGTGATATGCTTTATTATGTTTGATAGTAGGACAAAATATTACAATGTTTTCGAAATGGTATAGGTATCTTGTTTGTAACAGATTAAGTACAAATTCAGTTTTACCACAGCCAGTGGCACCACAAAACAAGCCACAGTGTGGGTCAAGTGTCATTAAGCTCTGGTTCATTTTAATACTAATTATATTTTAATACAAGTGTCCACTTAGTCTGCTTTCTGCAATATTGAGTTGTGCATTATAAATCAGATACAAATATATGTTTATGGCTCCTCCTGTTTCAGTCTTTTTTTGTATCTGAATTGTTATTCCATCACTGCCGTTTTCAACAGTACGTCCTGACCCATGTAAATAGTCATTGTCTGTACTGCGCAGGTCTAGCCAAAGTGCGTATTTTTCTGTCAGGTATTGACTGATCCTTACGTCATACAGATGTAAATCTTTGCACGCCATGTTTGCTGGTTTTTCTCTAAGTCTTCCACCCACCCACTTTATAATCTCGTCATAGTGTTGATAAGGCTGCATACCTGAAGCATACACTTGATTTGGACATCCCTCAATCGTACAGGATAAATGTGTTATTTTTGGATTGTAAAACTTTTCTGACTCTCTTTTGAATGGATTTTTTGGTTCAATAAACAACATCAGTATACCTTTCAGTGACCTGGCAGGTGTGCTAAGGTTTATGTTCCACATTGTTTCACTTTTGTCTTTGGGTATTGTACTGTGTCTTATCACGCGGTCATAATAAATTGGAAGTCTTAACTGATATTGATTTTGTATTAGTCTGGCAAGTTCAGTGTGTGTGACAATTTTGTATTATAAGGAAATGTTAGAGATCTTGTATGTTGCGTCTGGGTCAGTTGTTTTGATAACTTTTGCAAAGTCATTAAAAGTTAGTTCAAAACTTAGACGGTCATTTAGTGCTCCTTGGTAATAAGGCAAATGTGTTGTGAGGATTTCAAATTCAAGTGGAATGTAAAATCTATTACCATATGTATCTGCTAATATAACGTCTTCAATTACAGATGTTGATTTGTCTGCCGCGTCGATTCTAAGTTTAGCAATGTTTGAGGATTGTATGCCTTGGTAAACACGGTCTTCTCTTGTCGTGTAAGCCAAACATCTTTGTAGCAATAAAACACATCAGCATCATCAAGACTAAACACTTCCTGTCCTTCCAGTTTTACTTTGATGGTCTTAACAATTGCTCTGCCAAGATTGTCAATGAGTGTTCTGTTTGCATCTGATTCTGATGAAAGTTCAATATTAAATGTTAGGCGTGCAGTGCCAGGAACAATAACATCATTGGGACCCAGGTTTGGAAACTTGACTGTAAGTGTTTGGTTCTGGTCTATGGTACTAGGATTGTTTGTGATGACGATTGATTGTCTAATGCCCTTAACACCAAGAGGCTCACGTAGTTTTCTGTATGGGTCTAACTTTGATCCGTAGGACTGTGTCATTTTTATTATGCAAAAATCCAAAATATTAAATTAATAAAAACAATGGCAGCGGGAGGATTTAATCATGATGATATTGAAATGGATGTCATGGATGACTATGATACCAGTGCAACAGATGTGACAGATATGACTGGTACAAGAAATACTTACAGTTTACATCATGAACTTTTACAAAGCAAAGTGAACTCATTTTATGATCATGTTGGTGATCGCCCAGACAACATAGATCCTAATCAGTTTGAACTTGATGGCAAGGGTCATTTATATTTAAATAATGTTGACAGAGGTAAAGTGCATCTAACACATGAAAACAACCCTGCCAAGTTTACAGCTTTAAGTACAATTAAAACTGATGTCGGTGGTGAGGCAGCACTGCAGCGTTACCTTGGTGTTGGTACTAGTAAAAAGTTGACACCGAGACTTATTACTGTGCTTCATGACACGCAAACAAGATTGCCAACAGGACAAGAAATCGAAATGACTGAAGTAAAAAGACTGCCAGAAATAGCAAACACAGTGATACAAGAAACCGCATTTACTGATGAAGTAATGAAAACAATAGATGATCCACCTTTGTCAATGCGAGAGATAAAGGGTTTGGATAAATCACTGCAGACAATCAGAGGTGAGATGGTAAATAATGTAGCAAAACTGGGTGAGCTTGATAATCAAATAGAAAGAGAAAAAAACAAATTAGCAACTGCTGATGAAGAAAATCTTGACACAGAAATAAAACAAAGAATACAACACAGATTAAATGATTTGCAGATAGAAAGATCAGTGCGATTAGAAGTGATTAGTATTGGGAGAGAAAAACTGAAATCACAAGTCAACAGGATTAGAGAAACTATTCAGAAAATACTTCACGAAGACACAACATTGGCTGAGAGATTGAAAACACTTTTCAGAGAACAGGGTATTACAATTGCTAGTTTAATTACTGCTCTTGGATTTATTATCAGTACTGTAGTGTTGGCTGTCTCTGGCGGTGGTGGCGCTCCAGTCCCTCCAGCACCTCCAACTCCTTCAGACCCAAAAGATTTACAGTCATGGTTAAAGAAACAGTTGTCACACATATCAGACTTGCTTAAGAAATTGGCTGTGAAAGCAATGGACGCATTGCCTGGCATAATAGGTACAGTTGTCAGTTGGCTGATCAATACTGCAGCGAAGGTAGTAGGGTTTATGGCGGAGCATGTGTTGATATTTTTGGTGTCAGTAGGAGGGTTAATGGTGGGTTATTTAATGAAACAGATAAAAAAGTAATATACCTAGTCCTGTGAGGCCCATTACCAATGCAGTTCTCTCTGACTCGTGTGTGTTTCCTGGGGCTGGTGCTGGTTGTACTGGTGTTTGTGCCAGTACAGGTGTGGGTGCTGGGGCTGGGGCTGTTACTGACATTGCTGGCGTTACTGCCTGTACGGGTGGTGATGTTACTGGGACTGGGGCTGGCACTATTATTGATTGTAAGTGTGTGTTTACAGATTTATTGAGTCCTAATTTCTGATCATGCCCAGCAACAATTATTTCATTATTATAATTTGTTATTGTCCCCATTTGTAATTGAAGGTCTGATGGCAACATGTATAACCCGATGCCAACTACAAAGTCAACTTTTGATCTTGCATATCTGAGAACGTCTTGATAGCGCTGTATGCTTGATGGTAGATCTACTGTTGAATTTACTGAATCTTCTAGATTAGCAAGAAACTGTTTTTGTGAATCGAATTTCCCACTTCCGTTTAAAATATTCGATTTTGTTAATGATTGTGCACCTAGTAAACACCAGACATATGTTCTGATAGACTCATTCCCCCACCCGGGTCTGCCCTGGGGGACTTGGGTGGGGTTAGGTATTTTTTAGTTCCCAGGGTCACCCTGGTCAGCCCCACAGGGTGGGTTTTTCTCTCTATTCTGGGAACCCCCACCCGGGTCTGCCCTGGGGGACTTGGGTGGGGTTAGGTATTTTTTAGTTCCCATGGTCACCCTGGTCAGCCCCACAGGGTGGGTTTTTCTCTCTATTCTGGGGCATGCGTTTCTGTCTACCCTTTGTCCATTCACCTGTATTTGCCTTTTTAAAACTCTCCCTACTGTCTGCACTGCCTGTAGCTCTTGATATTGGATGTGTGTTGCTAAATGGTCTTAGCTTTATTTAGGCCCCATGTTGTAGGTTTATTTAACGTATTTGACCGGCTGGCGACATACATTCAATTTTCTGTTTAGTTTTTTTTCACAAGCAGTGCAGGCACGTCCTGAGAAAGCCTTGTTGCTGTCGGGACGTTAAGCAATGTACAATCTGATAGACTCATTGATGCGCTCGACTCCCGCTTGAATAAACCCGTCACTCTTGTCTAAAACAAATGTAGTCCAGGCATTACACTGTTTCTGTTCTATTGAGCCTAACCAGACTTGTGAATTTGATGAGAATGACGTGTAACCAGGGTAGTAATCTTGAGGGTATTGCCTGTGACTCATAGCGTAATACAATGTACCCATTCCATTGTGATCATCAAGTTTTTGTGTAAAGTCATACTTAGTGCTTATGTTAAATTCATTGCAGATGTGTTCAAATGCTTTCATATCCATGGGGTTGTTATACCTGTTAAAACTGGATTCAGTGGGTAGTGGTGTATGCAGTTCTGACAGTATTCGTCTTAATTGGTAATACATGTGGAAACGGTAGACAGACCTAATCAGTTTGTTTGAGTGATTTATGTGGTCTGTAAATGAAACACCGCATCCTGTCGTAGAACACAGTATGGCAAAGTTAAGCTGGTTTTGAAACATCTGTAATGGTCTTGATGTCCACTTTCTTGCAGTAGCATTGTCTGTTATTGGAGGGTTTAGGTAATGGTCAAAGGGATTTGGTACTTTGACTTGAAATAAATCTTGTTCAGACACAACAATATCAAGCTGGTTTAGTTGAATTATTTTCTGTTCATAAGTAGGTGCAACATTGTACTTGGCATCTATATTAAATTGAAATGCATTTGTAGTGACACTTGTTGGTGATTTAAATTCCATCCTTCTTTTTTATGAGATAATAAAAATGTTTATTACCTTAACAAATCTTGACACAAGCAAACCAGTGTGGTTAACTAATGGGATTGATAATCGTGATGGTAGCAAGGTTGTAGCTATCCATGAAATGTTTTACACTGTAAAGTGGTTTAATATAGAAGACAAAAATTATTATGTAAATCTTGATGGTGTGACTGAAGCTATACCACCTGGGTATTATGACTTTTGTACTATAGCTGAATGGTTTCAAAGTAAATTTAAAATTAAAGCAAATTTAAATCCAGCTAATCTACTTGTTACATTAGAATTTCCGACACAAAAGTGGTTAAAAATCTCAATCAGATTTGCATATTTACTTGGATTTTATATTGACGAAGATTGGTGGAGAACGGATGATATGGATGAAGCTAATTTTGATATTATAACAATGAAGACAAAAAAACTTAAAATAACTGGAAAACGCCCTGTCAATTTGTCAGTACACACAGTATTTAATGTTTATTTAAAAGAACTAAACACAACTGAGAATGTACACAATGGAAAGCCATCAACTTTGTTGAGATGTGTACCAGCTGGAACTGCACCCTATTGTGAAAGTGTGGTTGTTAGATTTCCTTTACAGTTTAAGAAATTAGGTTCTAGTTTCTTTGAATCACTATGTATATCTGTAACTAATCAGGATGGCAAACCAGTTCTTATGCATGATTTTAGTGTTGTCTTAGAAGTTAAATAATTTTATTTTTGTTTATAAAAATGAGTGCTGGTCCAAAGCCGAGAATCATACCAGTTGCATGTCCGGTAACAGAGTTGAAAGATTTGGCTGATGTGCAGGATTTTGAAAAAGAAGGAGAGGTAGGGGAAGTGTATGGTTTTGAACTTGATTCGACTGGTATGTACAAGCGGAAAGTAATCGATGACATGAAAGACGGAACAGACAAACCAATTCCTAAACTTGGTCAGCTGCGTGATGTTACTGTACCTGTTCCGCCTGTAAATAATGCGCCCTACAACTTAATACATGTGGGAAATAAGTGGGTTGTTTCGCTTGTGCCTGCACCGCCACCAACAATTGACTGGGACATAAAGTTTGAATTTATTAGTCCTTATGTATATACTGATGATGAAGGTGCATTAGTGTTTAGAAAAGTTGTTAACTCTGGGCCACTGATTGTAAGCCTTGTTCCAAGCTTTGCCCCAGACAACAATAGCAGAGAAAAACTAAAGGTGCAAGAGTATGATCTTCTTACGCATAGAAAAAATAGAACAGATACAGAAGTTGTGTTTTCACCAGCAAACTTTGCCATGGCAAAAGAAGTGACAATAGTATTTGAAATTATCATGAAATTTGTAGCTTCTGTAAAAGAGGCAGATATAGCACAGGGAATCAAACTTACGTGGAATGACACAGTGGCAGAGTCAACAAAGGTCTTTATTGCTATTAAAAAAGGCACAGATATAGAAGTTTCAAGCAGTATAACCACAGTTACGGCGGTGGTCGACAAAACAACTTTTGTTCATCTGAGTTACATAAAACTGGAACACATTGATCTTGTTTCATTTTATTATGCCAGCAAATTGTATACTTTTGATGAGTTGCAAAATGTAATCGCTGCTTATTAAATAAAAAAATATTTGTGAATAAAAAATGGTGAACTTGTATCCGCAACTACCGACGACTGATACTGTGTCGATTGAGACAATTGAATCAGATAAAACATTACAGGCAGACGCATTCCAATTAATAAATATTACAGATGCATTGAAATATTTGGAAGGAGAGGAGGCGAAATACTCACTGTGTAAGAGACGATATAAGACGGTTTTTAATTCTGTTCAAAACACATCTATGGCAATTGGTGCAGTTTTAGCTGGATGTTCTGTAGGGGGTATTGTATTGATATCAACTGGAATTGGAAGTTTAATTGGCGTTGGTCTTGAAGGAGCAAGCATTGCTACAGGACTGGCTTGCTTTGGTTTGGAGGCCATAAACAAGAGATTTCACACGAAGTTAGAAAAACATGAAGCATTAAGTACGCTGGCCGGTGCAAAACTGAGTAGTATGAAACTGATAATCAGTAAAGCGTTGGTAGATAATTTTTATTGATGACAATGAATTTAAGAGAGTGCAGGATGATTTAAATAATTACAAACAAGAAAAAATCTGAAATACAAAATAAAATGCGTAGTCAATCTCCTGTAAATATTGAAGAACTGAAGGCTAGTTTTTTAGCAGAAGGAAAAAGGATAGGGGTACAAGAGACCACGGAAAAGCTTCAAGAACTTTTAGGGAAGTAAAAATCAGTTTTGGTAATCAAATAATATTTTTGTCATACACTTCACAGAGAGATGACACGCCACCTGTCTATTTGACGCCCACAGCTCCGCCAGAATATTTTTAAAAAATAACTTTTTTTGTCTTTGTATCTTGTCAAATCTGACTCAGTATCTTGTGACTGGAGACAAGTTATTGTAAGTAATTAATAAGTTCTTATGGTAAGTAATTAATAAGTTCTTATGGTAAGTAACTTTAAAGAACCTGCAGAGGTAACCTTTAAGTTACCTACAACTTGTTTTTTGAAGTGTGCACTAATGCCCGGCACTTAAGGGCTGTCTAACGTGATTGATCCAGTGCATTACCACTGCATGTATTTGATTGATACGTGCATTAGCAGACTATTTGGGTGCCAGAAACGATAAAAGCCCCGTATTGATTGATATGTGCATTAGGCAGACTGGTGTGCTGGCTGATGATTGATTATGACAGGAACGGCCAGGTAATTTTCTGCAGTGCTGTCTTTTCCCAATCTTATTAGCATATCTTGGTAGCATTGAGCATACGACGGTGTCGTATTTTTTGATTGAGTGAATATTGGGTAATTACCTGTGCATTTCAGACCAGGACGCGTGCATATGGACGGGGTTGTTTTTTCGATTTTGTGAATATGAGATAAACACCTGTGCATTTCGAAACAGCCTGTGCGCATACAGACGACTCTGGAGATTTTTGCCAATACCATTGTGGTGTGGTGATTATCAGTGCGTCACTGGCCGGGCGGGGGGGGGGGGGGGGGGGGGGGGGGGAGAAATCAATACTCTGCGATGTGCAGTCTGTATGGTTAAATGGGGTTTATGTGTGTGAGTATGTTTGTTTGTGTGTGCGTATGTTTGTTGCAGACAATAGACAATACAGTTGATGATTCTCAGGGGTAGGTGTGATAGAACTAGTGGGGATGCTAAGGTTTGTTTAACCAAAAGATCGCCGATCATCTCCTGAGAATGTTAGCGCTG
The DNA here is from genome assembly GCA_036245525.1 of Semisulcospira habei. Classification (NCBI taxonomy): domain Eukaryota; kingdom Metazoa; phylum Mollusca; class Gastropoda; family Semisulcospiridae; genus Semisulcospira; species Semisulcospira habei. The sequence goes on along the minus strand of BTPG01000007.1, from coordinate 98,768,272 downwards.
AGAGCGCTGAGAGCGTTTGTGTTCAAAATTAAATAGATATAGGGTATCCACTCGGCTTATGAGAATCCGAAGCTCTGGAAAATCTCTCTTCTTCTATCTCTACTTTCCTTCCGTGTCCGACCTCATCTGCAGGCTGACGGAGTGGACCTGGACAAAGTTTCGGAATCTCTGCAACACATCGCTCCACCCTGGCTATTACCAGTTCCTGACATATTGCTGGACTTGACCACCGACAGGAAGGACTGTACTCCACCAGCCATATACCAACACAGAGCCTCAATGAACTCCTTTCAAGTTTTCCTGGCTATTGTCGTCTTTATATGGATGGGTCCAAGTCTGAGGATGGGAGAGTGGCTGTGGCTGCAGTGTCTTCTCGCCATCCTAGACGCCCATTTAAGCTCCGCCTCCCTGTCCATTCCTCTGTATTTAGTGCAGAACTGCAAGCAATTCTGCTGGCACTCAAGCATGCCTATCAGTCTCGGGAAAGGAACTTCCTGATTTTAATAATAATAATAATTACGGTATTTATAATGCGCTTATCTTATAATAATTATAACTCTCAGCGCGCACTCACAACTCGCACACGCATGCGCACGCTTTAGACAATGACTCACGTAACACAAATAGTGAAGATACATTAGGACGGTCAGCTTGGGCTTAGGAGTGTGGTGATATAGTGCTAGAACTGTTGAAAGAGATGAGTTTTGAGGGCAGACTGGAAGGAGGAGAGCGAGTGTTTCTGACGGAGAGAGAGTGGGAGAGTGTTCCAGGTGGTTGGACCGTATACTGAGAAAGAGCGGGGGCCAAAAGTGCTGAGTTTGGTGCGGGGGATGAGGAGGCGGAGAGGGTCAGAGGAGGAGCGGAGGGAGCGAGGAGGAGTGTAGGGGTGAAGTAAGTTGGAGAGATACGCAGGAGCGTAGTTGTTCAGGGATTTGTAGCAGAGAGACAGAATCTTGTATTGGATGCGTTGGGGGATGGGGAGCCAGTGAAGGAGCTTGAGCAGGGGAGTGATGTGGTCGGATTTTTTCTTTCTGAGGACGAGGCGGGCAGCATTGTTCTGGACGCGCTGGAGAGTGAGAGTGGTGGAGTGAGGAAGGCCAGAAAGGAGAGAGTTGCAGTAGTCGATGCGAGATAAGATGAGAGAGACAGCGAGTTTGGTGGCAGCTTCGGTAGTGAGGTATTTTCTGATCTGACTGATGTGGCGGAGGTGGAAATAACATGCCTGGGCCGTGGCGGAGACGAAGCTGGTCATGGAAAGAGAGGAATCGAGGATAACGCCAAGGTTCTTGACCGAGTCAGAGAGGGAGATGGGGGTGCTGTCGAGTTGAAGGTGGAGAGAGGGAGAGAGCTGGGAAAGTTTTTGGTGAGTGCCTACCAGCATGGCTTCCGTTTTGTCGTCGTTCAGTTTGAGCTTGTTTGCTGTCATCCAGTTTTTCACGTCATCATAGCAGTCAGCCGTGCGAGTCAGTAGTGTCTGAGTGTTGTCGAGTTTGTCTTTGTCTAGTAGTTGTGAGTCGTCAGCGTAGAGGTGGTGGTGTATGTGGTGAGACTGGATAATGTTGGACAGTGGGGAGATGTAGAGTGTAAAAAGGACCGGGCCCAGGACGGACCCCTGAGGAACGCCGCAGGAGAGCCTGACTGGGTTGGAGGAGACGCCGTCGATGGTGACGGACTGCTGTCTGTCGGAGAGGTAGGAGAGAAACCAGGAGTGAGCAGAGTCAGTGATGCCAAAGGAGTGGTGGAGGCGGTGGAGGAGGATAGAGTGGTCTATGGTGTCGAAGGCGGCAGAGAGATCGAGTAGTGTAAGAAGGGAGATGTTGCCCGAGTCAGTGGAGAGAAGCAGGTCGTTTAGGATATGTAGAAGGGCAGTTTCAGTGCTGTAATGTTTGTGATAGGCAGACTGGAAGGGACTGAGGAGGTTGTTGTCGGCGAGGTGGAGGTTGAGTTGGTTGAGGACGACCTTCTCAAGAAGCTTGGACAGGAAAGAGAGATTGGAGACTGGGCAGTAGTTCTTGAGTTCGTTTGGGTCGAGGTTGTGTTTTTTGAGGAGAAGACGGACGATGGCGGACTTGAAGATATCGGGGACGGAGCCATTTTCTAGAGATGTGTTGATGATGTCCGTAATGAAGAGCAAAATTTTGGGAGGCCGTCCTGGTTGTCTGACTCTCTGCCCTGCAGGCCCTTCAGGGCGCCGGAACAGACCACCCCCTGCTGGTGCAGATTCGAGAGCTTTACGCGGACTTGATGAAGGAATATTATGACATCATTTTTATTTGGGTCCCAGGGCATGTAGGCATCGAAGGCAACAGGATCGCAGATTCTGCTGCCAACAGTGCCCGAATTGACTCTGTCCCTGACACTAAGACTGTTCATAGTGATTTTAAATCTGTGATTAGTGCGTACATAGCCCACGAATGGCAGTCCGGGTGGGACAAAGAGGAAGGGAACAAGCTGCATGAGGCTCTTCCTATGGTGTCCGACAATCTACCTCATTGCTGCGGCAGCCACCATGAGGAGACTGTCCTTACTCATCTCCACATCGGGCACATGTTACCCACTCTTACTTACTAAAACAGGTTGAGTGTCCATGGTGTTTGCCTGTGATAAGCAGTTTTCTGTTCGACACTTTTTACTGTATTGTGCCAATCTCATTGACACCAGATATAAACACTTCACATCAGTCTCCTTGAAGGTTTTGTTCCGGGTTCTTTAGATAATGCAATATTTTTAACAAGATCTGATCATTCATAGACTATGTGAATTTCACTCTTTCGCCCTTTTTGCGAGTCTATAGACTTTTTTTTTTAAAGACTCGTGCGACATTTTAGCCTGCCATATTTTTAAGGTATATTTACATCTTGTCTTAAGATCTTGCTTTTAGTCTGGCTGACCAGATTTTTACCCATCCCGCTGTGAGATGGCCTTAACCTGCTCGGCGTTAAACACCAATTAATCTAATCTAATCTAATCTTTCATGTTTATTGGGTATAATATCGTTTTCTCTGTAGCAGTCTTCAAAGCTGTCACGATCCTTACAGTAAAACAAATAGATAAATTTTAGTTGCTCTCGAAAATCTTTTAGTATAGCATTATATTTTTGAGTGAGAATCCATACACTGACATTTGTATGCCTGCCACTGAAAGCCAGTTCTGCTAGAGTGTTTCTCATTTTAACAATGTCTTTCTCTGCAGAGCAGTCATCAACTATAAACAAAGTTGGCTGTCCTTCAAATTGCTTGTAAAAATACTGCAAGTAGTTATTCAGGTTTTTTTCAGGGTCAACTAAATAGATGTTGTTGTCAGTCCAAATAAATAAACGGTTGTGATAAGTTTTGTTGTGTTTTATCATAGGACAAAATATCACAATGTTTTCAAATAGGTATAGGTATCTTGTTTGTAAGAGGCCAAGAACAAATTCAGTTTTCCCACAACCTGTCGCACCACAAAACAAACCACAGTGTGGGTCGAGTGAAAGCAAGTTCATTTTATAACACAATATAATTTTAATACACAGTAGCACTTAGTCTGCTTTCTTGAATGTTCAGTTGAGCATCATAAATCAGATACAGGTATATATTTATTGCTCCAGCGGACTCACCCTTTTTCTGAATTTGAATTATAATTCCGTCACTACCATTTTTGATAATACGTCCTGACCCATGTAGGTAGTTGTCATCTGTACTATGTAAGTCTAACCATAGTGCATATTTTTCTGTCAGGTATTGCCAAATTCTTACGTCATACAGATGTAGATCTTTACATGTCATGTTTGCTGGTTTTTCTCTAATTCTGCCACCTGCAAAATACTTTGTTATTTCGTCGTAATGTTGGTAAGGAAACATACCTGATGCATACACTTGATTAGGACGCCCTTCAATAGTGCAGGACAAATGTGTTATCTTTGGATTATAGAATTTTTCTGAATTTCTTTTGTCTGGATTTTTCGGTTCAACAAACAACATAAGAATACCTTTAGTGACCTGGCAAGTGTATTTAAATTTATGTTCCACATTGTATCACATTTGTCTTTGGGTATTATACTGTGTCTTATAACATGGTCATAATAAATTGGAAGTTTTGACTGATATTGATTTTGTATGAGTCTGGCTAGTTCAGTGTGTGTATCAATTTCAAATTCCAAGGAAATGTTTGATATTTTATATGTTGCATCTGTGTCGGTTGTTCTAATAACTTTGGAGTAGTCATTAAAAGTTAGTTCAAATCTTAGACGGTAGTGCTCCTTGGTAAATATGATGTCAGGATTTTGAATTAAAGTGGAACATAAAATGTGTTTCCGTATGTTTTTGACATAATAACATCCTCAATTGCCGCTGTTGATTTGTCTCCAGCATCGATTCTAAGTTTAGCAAGATTATATGACTGTATGTCTTGATAAATACGATCCTCTCTTTCTAACCTTGTTAGCCATAGATCTTTACAGCAGTAGAACACACCAGCATTATCTAGGCTAAATACTTCCTGACCTTCAAGTTTTACTTTAATAGTTCTAACAATTGCTCTACCTAGGTTATTAACTAGAGTTCTGTTTACATCTGTTTCTGATAAAAGTTCAATATTAAAAGCAAGTCGAGCAGTACTGGGGACGATAACATCGCTGGGTCCTAGGTTTGGAAAATTTACAGTAAGTGTTTGTTTTGATCGATTGTACTTGGATTGTTTGTTATAACCATAGATTGTCTAACACCTTTAACACCAAAAGGTTCACATAGTTTTCTGTATGGGTCTAACTTTGATCCGTAGGATGATGACATTTTATTATGCAAAAAAAAATTAAAACAATTAATTAATAAAACGATGGCAGTGAGAGGATTTGACCATGATATTGAAATGGATGACATGTATGATTTTGATAGTACAACAAATATGGTTGGTACAAGAAATACTTCTAGTTTGCAACAGGAACTTTTACAAAGCAAAGTAAACTCGTTTTTCGATAGTGTTGGTGCCCGCCCAGATGTAATAGATCTTAATCAGTTTGAATATGATAAAGGTCACTTATTTGTAAATACAGACAGAGGTAAAGTGTATCTAACTCATAAAAACAACCCTGCTAGGTTTAGAGCTTTAAGTACAATTAAAAGTGAAGTTGGTGGTGAGGCAGCACTGCAGCGTTACCTTGGTATTGGTAGTAAAAAGTTGACACTTCAAATTGCTAGTGCTCTTCATGATGCGCAAACAAAGGTGCTGACAGAACAAGATATTGAAATGACAGAAGTAAAAAACTGCCAGAAATAGCTGACAAAGCAAAACAAGAAACCTCATTTACCGATGAAGTAATGAAAACAATAGATGACCCGCCGCTACCCAAGCAGGATTTAATGGGGTTAAATAAAACACTGCAGACAATCAGAGGTGATTTGGTAAATAATGTAGCCAAACTAGGTAAACTTGATTGATAATCAAATAGAAAGAGAAAAAGAAAAACTTGCTACAGCAGACAATGGAAATTATGACACAGGAATGAAACAAAGAATACAACACAAATTAAATGATTTGCAGATAGAAAGATCAGTGTGGCTAGAAATAATTAGTATTGGGAAAGAAAAACTGAAAACACAGGTCAACAGGATTAGAGAAACTATCAGAAATACTTAATGACTTTGGCTGAAAAATTGAAAACACTTTTCAGAGAGCAGGGTATCACTATTGCGAGTTTAATTACTGCTCTTGGGTTTATTATCAGTACTGTTGTAATGGCTGTTACTGGGGGACCTGGTAGCGGACCTCCGCCACCAGCCCCTCCAGTTCCATCAGATCAAAAGATTTACAGTTGTGGGTAAAGAAACAACTAACACACATATCAGACTTGCTTCAGAAATCGGCTGTGAAAGCAATGGATGCTTTGCCTGGCATAATAGGGAGTGTTGTCAGTTGGCTGATCAGTACTGCAGCAAAGGTAGTAGGGTTTATGGCAGAGCATGTGTGGGTCTTTTTGGTGACAGTAGGAGGATTAATAACGAATTATTTAATTAAACAGGTCAAGAAGTAATATCCCTAATCCAGTAAGGCCTATTACCAATGCTGTTCTCTCTGACTCATGTGTGTTTACCTGTACGTGTATTGGTGTTGGTAACTCTGCTGTCTGTCTTCTTGGCTTGACTTCGCGAACGAAGATTCTATAGGGCTTGCCCACGTCGTCTGCAGGCATTTTCGTGGCTGCGGAGGCCAATCCGGGACAGGCAGGTTCGACCGCAGTGGCTGCAGGGGAAGGTCTGGTCAGGGTTCTGAGTTACGACAGCTCTGTTTTTTCTTCTGAGCCGCTTGTCTTTAAGGTTAGCTCTGCGAGAGTCCTCAAAGGAGACGGCTGCCTTGTGAATGGTGGAGTGCCAGGTGTCACGGTCCACAGCAAGCGAAGACCACTGGCGGTGGTCGATTTGGCAGGCACTAAGTGACTTCTTGAGACCGTTTTTGTATCTCTTCTTTGGTGCCCCTCTGTCTTGGTGTCCAGTGGCGAGCTCGCCGAACAGAGTGATCTTGGGTAGACGATGATCCTCCATCCTGGAGACGTGCCCCACCCAGTGAAGCTGTGTCCGCAGCAGCAAAGCCTCGATGCTCACAGTTTCCGCCTGTTCAAGGACCTCGACGTTGGTGACATAGTCACTCCAGTGAATGCTGAGGATGCTACGCAGGCAACGCTGGTGAAAGCGTTCGAGGAGTAGTAGTTGGCTGCGGTAGAGGGCCCAGGACTCGGAACCGTACAGCAGGGTGGTGAGGATGACAGCTCTGTACACGCTGATCTTGGTGCCTTTTTTCAGCTGTTGATTGTGCCACACCCGCTTGAATAGTCGCCCGAAAGCACTGTTCGCTTTTGCCAGCCTGTTGTCCAGCTCCTTGTCCAGCTTGGCGTCTGACGTGATGATGCAGCCGAGGTAGGTAAACTGGTGTACAGATTTCAGTTCGGACTCGCCGATGGTGATGTGGGGAGGGCGATGCTCTTCCTTGGGTGCCGGCTGATGAAGGACCTCTGTCTTTTTCAGACTGACCTCAAGTCCAAAGAGCTGGGCGGCATCTGCGAAGCAGGATGTAATGCGCTGCAAGGCTCTCTCTGTGTGTGCAACGAGGGCAGCGTCATCAGCAAAGAGCAGCTCACGAATCAGTTGGTCTAGGGTTTTCGTGTGGGCCTGCAGTCGTCTGAGGTTGAACAGGCTGCCATCGAGACAATACCTGATGTACACTGCGTCGTCATCGTCGAGGTCCACTGTGGCCTGCTTCAACATCATGCTGAAGAAGATGGTGAAGAGGGTCGGTGCCAGCACGCAGCCTTGCTTCACGCCGTTGCGAATGGGGAATGGTTCTGAGAGGTCACCGTTTAGTCTGACCTGGCCTTGCTGGTCCTCGTGGAGCTGGACGATCATGTTGAGGAACTTTGGGGGACAGCCTAGTCGCTCCAGGATCTGCCACATACCTTGCCTGCTCACAGTGTCAAACGCTTTTGTTAGGTCGACAAACGTTACGTACAGCCCTTTGTTCTGCTCGCGGCACTTCTCCTGAAGCTGTCTCAGCACAAAGACCATGTTGGTGGTACTCCTGTTGGCTCTGAAACCACACTGGCCCTCTGGGAGGTGGTCTTCAGCGATGGCAGGTACCAGCCGATTCAGGAGCAACCTTGCGAGAATTTTCCCGGCAATGGTCTCTGTACTGGCATTATTAATGTTTTTTGTGGCTGTAAATTTGTGGCTGTTGGGCCAAAGTTTACTGATTGATTGAGTCCTAATTTCTGATCACTCACTGCAACAATTAATTCGTTATTATATTTTTTTATTGTCCCCATTTGGAGTTGAAGGTCAGATGGCAACATGTATAACCCGATGCCAACCACAATGTCAACTTTTGATCTTGCATATCTGAGAACGTCTTGAAAGTATTGTATGCTTGATGGGAGATCTACTGTTGAGTTTATAACATCTTCCAGGTTTGCATAAAAACTGTTTTTGTGCTTCAAATTTGCCATTCCTATTTAAGATGTTTGATTTTGTTAGCGATTGTGATCCTAGTATACACCCTACATAGGTTCTGATAGACTCATTTATGCATTCGAACCCAGCTTGAGTAAACCTGTCACTCCTGTCTAAGACAAATGTGGTCCAGGCATTAGACTATTTCTGTTCTATTGAACCTAACCAGACTTCAGATTTGTGTGTGAATAAAGTGTGGCCTGGGTAGTAATCTTGAGGGTATTGTCTGTGACTCCTAGCATAATACAATGTTCACATGCTGTTGTGATCATCAAGTTTTTGTGTAAAGTCATATTTGGTACTGATGTTAAATTCATTACAGATGCGTTAAAATGCTTTCATATCCATGGGGTTGTTATACCTGTTAAAACTAGTTTCATTAGGCAGTGGGACATGGAGTTCTGACAGTATTCTTCTAAGCTGGTAATACTTATAGAAACGATGCACAGACCTAATCATTTTGTTTGAGTGACTTAAGTGGTCTGTAAAAGAAACACCACAGCCTGTAGTTGAACATAGTATAGCAAAATTGAGCTGGTTTTGAAACATCTGTAATGGTCTTGATGTCCTCTTTCTTGCAGTTGAATCATCTGTAATTGGAGGGTTTAGGTATTGATCAAAAGGGTTGGGTACTATTACTTGGAATAAATCAAAACCAAATCCTGGAATCCACCTCTTCCAAAACCCTCTACGCCACCTTGAACACACTCCTAGGCACTTCTAAAGACTCTCCTCTCCCCAACACACACAGCAAAGAAGAACTCCCGTCTGCTTTCTCTACCTATTTTTCAGACAAAATCCAAAATCTGCGCAACACACTCGACACCCTGCCTCCTCCGCCTTGCCCTCCCGACCCCACCTTTTCCGGCACTCCCCTCTCGTCCTTCCGCACCGTCTCTCAGGATGAAGTACTCAAGACCATAAAGTCCATGCCCTTCAAAACCTGTGAACTTGACCCCCTCCCAGCTTCTCTCTACCGTGACGGCCTTCCAAAACTTTTACCCTTCATTACCGACATCATCAACGAATCTCTAGAAAACGGCTCCGTCCCCGATATCTTCAAGTCCGCCATCGTCCGTCCTCTCCTCAAAAAACACAACCTCGACCCAAACGAACTCAAGAACTATCGCCCAGTCTCCAATCTCTCTTTCCTGTCCAAGCTTCTTGAGAAGGTTGTTCTCAACCAGCTCAACCTCCATCTCACCGACAACAACCTCCTCAGTCCATTCCAGTCTGCCTATCGGAAACATCACAGCACTGAAACAGCCCTTCTACATATCTTAAACGAGCTGCTTCTCTCCACTGACTCTGGCAACATCTCCCTTCTTACACTACTCGATCTCTCTGCCGCCTTTGACACTATAGACCACTCTATCCTCCTCCACCGACCCCCACCCGGGTCTGCCCTGGGGGACTTGGGTTGGGGTTAGGTATTTTTTAGTTCCCAGGGTCACCCTGGTCAGCCCCACAGGGTGGGTTTTTCTCTCTATTCTGGGGCATGTGTTTCTGTCTACCCTTTGTCCATTCACCTGTATTTGCCTTTTTAAAACTCTCCCTACTGTCTGCACTGCCTGTAGCTCTTGATATTGGATGTGTGTTGCTAAATGGTCTTAGCTTTATTTAGGCCCCATGTGTTAGGTTTATTTAATGTATTTGACCGGCTGGCGACATACATTCAATGTTCTGTTTAGTTTTTTTCACAAGCAGTGCAGGCACGTCCTGAGAAAGCCTTGTTGCTGTCGGGACGTTAAGCAATGTACAATCAATCAATCAATCCTCCACCGACTCCACCACTCCTTCGGCATCACTGACTCTGCTCACTCCTGGTTTCTCTCCTACCTCTCTGACAGACAGCAGTCCGTCACCATCAACGGCGTCTCTTCCAACCCGGTAACGCTCTCCTGCGAAGTTCCACAGGGATCTGTCCTGGGCCCGGTCCTTTTCACACTCTACACCTCTCCTCTGTCCAACATCATCCAGTCTCACCGCATACACCACCACCTCTACGCTGACGACTCACAACTGCAAGACAAAGACAAACTCGACAACACTCAGACACTACTGACTCGCACGGCTGACTGCTACAAAGACGTGAAAAACTGGATGACAGCAAACAAGCTGAAACTGAACGACGACAAAACGGAAGCCATGCTGGTAGGCACTCGCCAAAAACTCTCCCAGCTCCCTCCCTCTCTCCACCTTCAACTCGATAGCACCCCCATCTCCCTCTCTGACTCGGCCAAGAACCTCGGCGTCATCCTCGATTCCTCTCTGTCCATGACCAGCTTCGTCTCCGCCACGACCCAGGCATGCTATTTCCACCTCCGCCGCATCAGTCAGATCAGAAAATACCTCACTATTAAAGCTGCCACCAAACTTGCTGTCTCTCTCATCTTATCTCGCATCGACTATTGCAACTCTCTCCTTTCCGGTCTCCCTCACTCCACCATCTTCACTCTCCAACGCGTCCAGAACAATGCTGCCCGCCTCGTCCTCAGAAAGAAAAAAACCGACCACATCACACCCCTGCTCAAACTCCTTCACTGGCTCCCCATCCCCCAGCGCATACAATACAAAGTTCTGTCTCTCTGCTACAAATCCCTGAACAACTGCGCTCCTGCCTATCTCTCCAACTTACTTCACCCCTACACACCTTCCAGCTCCCTCCGCTCTGCCTCCGACCCTCTCCGCCTCCACATCCCTCGCACCAAACTTAACACTTTCGGTCCCCGCTCCTTCTCCGTCTATGGTCCATCCACCTGGAACACTTTCCCACTCTCTCTCTGTCAGAAACACTCTCTCTCCTCCTTCCAGTCCGCCCTAAAAACTCACCTCTTTCAACAGTTTTAGCACTATATCACCGCACTCCCCACCCCAAGCTGACCGTCGTAATGTATTTCACTGTTTGTGGTACGTGAGTCATTGTCTAAAGCGTGCGCATGCATGCGCGAGTTGTGAGTGTGCGCTTAGAGTTATAATTATTATAAGATAAGCGCATTATAAATACCGTAATTATTATTTATTATTATAGACACAGAAATGTTGAGTTGATTTAGTTGAATTATTTTCTGTTCATAAGTCGGCGCAACATTGTACTTGGCATCTACTTTAAATTGAAACGCGTTTGTAGTAACAATTGTTGGTAATTTAAAATCCATCGTGCTTTTTTATGAGATAATAAAAATATTTATTATCTTAACAAATCTTGACACAAACAAACCAGTGTGGTTAACTAATGGAATTGATAATCATGATGGTAGCAAGGTTGTAGCTATTCATGAAATGTTCTACACTGTAAAGTGTTTTAATGTTACAGTTGATGGTGAATATGCTCTGCATGGAACTATAAATGATATGAGTATTGGCTTTAGTCACTTACAGCCTGGGTGTTATGACTTTTGTACTTTAGCTGACTATTTACAAAACAGATATAAAATTAAAGCAACTTTAAATCCAGCTAACTTACTTGTTACATTAAAATTCCTGAAAGGTAGTATGTTCATATTAACAGATAGACTTATAATGCTACTTGGTATTTTAAGTAAAGACAACATAGAACGTTTATATTTAATTAATAATGAAAATTTAGTTAATAATGATGAAGATTGGGCAATAGATCCAGAAAGAAATATAAGGCCCAAAAACATACAAATGGCTGGAAGATATCCTGTTCATTTGTCAGTACACACAGTACTAAATGCTCACTTAAAATAATTAAACATGACTAAAAATGTACACAATGGAAAGCCTTCAACTTTGCTGAGATGCTTGCCAACTGGAACTGCTTCCTATTGTGAAAGTGTGGTTGTTAGATTTCCTAATTTATAGTTTAAGAAATTAGGTTCCAGTTTCTTTGAATCACTGTGTATATCTGTAACTAATCAAGATGATAAACCAGTTCTGATGCATGATTTTTGTGTTGTGTTCGAAGTTAAATAATTTTATTTTTGTTAAATAAAAATGAGTGGCGGTCCGAAGCCAAGAATTATACTAGTTGCCTGTCCGGTAAAAGAGTTGAAAGATTTGGCTGATGTGCATGATTTTGATAAAGAAGGTGAGGTAGGGGAAGTGTATGGTTTTAAACTTGATTCTTTTGGCATGTACAAGCAGAAAGTAATCAATGACAAGTTACATAAAACTGGAACACAAAGATCTTGTTTTGTTTTATTATGCCAACAAATTGTATACTTTTGATGAGTTGCAAAATGTAATTGCTGATTAAATTTTTTTAAAAATATTTGTTAATAAAAAATGGTGAACTTGTATCCACAACTAACACCTGTGCCGACTGAGCCAATTGTGTCCAATAAAACATTACAGGCAGACTCATTCCGATTAAAAATATTACAGATGCCTTGAAGTATTTGGAAGGAGAACAGGTCAGATACTCAAGGTGTAAAAGACGGTATGGCACAGTTTTAATTCTGTTCAAAACACAGCAATGACTGTGGGTGTGGTTTCAGGTGGTTTATCTGCTGATGGTATTGCTCTTATTACAACAGGAGTGGGGAGTGTTATAGGAATTGCTTTTGAAGGTGTCAGTGGTTTGGATTGCTGACATGTATTCGTTTAGAAATCCTTAACAAAAGATTTCATAAGAAGTTGCAGAAGCATGAAGCATTAAGCATGCTAGAAGAAACTAAGTTGAGTAGTATGAAACTTATTATCAGTAAAGCTTTGGAAGATAATTTTATTGATGACCATGAATTTAAGAGAGTGCAGGATGATTTGGCCAATTACAAACAACATAAGTCTGAAATTCAGAATAAGATGCATAGTCAACCCGTAAATGTTGAAGAACTAAAGGCTACTTTTTTAGAACAAGGAAAGAAGATCGGGATAAAAGAAACAATGGAAAAAATGCAAGTATTTTTAAACAAATAAAATCAGTTTTGGTAATCGTTTGTCAATTATGTCATACATTTCACAGAGAGATGTCATGCCACTTACACCTGTTTATTTAACCCATCCGCTCCACCGAAAGAGTACTATGGAGAAAAGAAATTGTCCTTGAAACTTGGTAAAATTGTCTGAGTACAGTGGAGTCCGCTTAACACGAATTTCTGGGGACACTGAAAATCACTTCGTGTTAAACGTATTTTGTGTTAACCAATATGGCCTCAAAATTGATCACGGCCCTCAAGGAGAAAGTGTTTAAGAGATGTGTGTGTGAATGAGTATGAGGTTAAAAGTGCACATTATCGTACGGGTCGTACTTTATATGCATACCTTCAGCTAACTAGGAAAACACAAGGAAACATGTTCAGCTTGCGTATTTAATGTAAAATCTGTCAGGTAAAATCAATAGTAAGTTACAATCCATCAGGTAAAAGCAACACAGGCTGAGTACAATCCCACATCGGTAAAAGGGTTGTGTTGGTACACGAATGATGCAAACAACATGAATACAGTTCAGAAATGTTAGCCAATGAGAAGACGGATTATACCAGCTGAAGGCTATTCAGCCAATCACAGACAAGTTTGCTCTGATTTGTCGTGTACTACAGCGCGAGAGCGACACGTGAATTGGTTTTCCTTGAATGGAATCTGTGTTCATGTTAAACAGGTAAATAATAGTGAAATTGCCCTGGTTGGGAACCGAAACCAGCTTCGTGTAAAGCGAAATTTAGTGTTAAGCATTTTGTGTTATCAGTGAAATTTTAATACAGAATAAGAAGGCCATCGGCAGGGAACGCAAAAACGGTTCGTGTTAACCGGAAGTTCATGTAAAGCGAGTTCGTGTTAACTGGACTCCACAGTATCTTGTTGACTTAAGTCAAGAACTTATAAGAACTTATGTTAAGACACTTATAAGACCTTGTTTGAAGTCTTTTATAATAACTTATAGAACTTGTTTTAAGAACTTAAAATAACTTGTTTTAATACACTTATTAGAACTTATATCAACTAACTTATCTTGCAAAAGTAATTTTAAAGTTACTTGTTAGTTAAAGGTAACCTATTCATTTACTTTTTGTTGTTGTTGTTGACACGTAACAAGGTAGGTACTTAATGTTGTCCTATTTTTATTTGTGAATGGGTAGATGTTGACCGAGACAATGGTTAGAGAGATAGATAACTAGACAATACAAAAATATTAAAATCGATAATGCCGCATCGATCATGTTTGTGGTTTTTTTAAAATCAACAGGCTGTTTTGGGGATGGTGGGGTGGTGATGGGGTCAATGGCAGGTTATTGCAAAAAATGCGGTGATTTATCAGTGGATGCAGTGTAATCGATTTTATTGGTTTTGTATTCTCTAGTTATCTATCTCTGCCTTCATGTGTTTAACTGTTCACCCTGCAGTTGCACAGACTCATGAAGATGCGTCCTTGAAACTGAAAATGCAATAGGCATAGATCCTCATAAGCCCTTCCAGCTGCACTGGCTCATGCGGATAGATACCTCATGCTGACTGCAAAATCTAAATGCAGAGGAGTACCCAACAGAGAAAGAAACACGCTTAGAAAAGACGGGTACAACACAATTTATTAATATTTCGGGTAAATACCCTTTGTCAAAATAGACAAACAAACAAACATAGAGATTAGCCGCTACTTATCTTCATTTGGCAGAAGGAATGTGGCATCCACGTAAAATAAAAGAAAAGGAAGAACAAAAGTGCGGAAAAAGTAAAAATGACGTCAACGAAAAATCGTAAGAGAGAGACTCGGAAAGAACCTGAACACGAGAGACAAGAGTATGTGCAAGTACGTGCAGGAGCGAGCGAAAGAAAAGGCGTGTAGATGAGGCCAGAGAAAGAGAGAGAGAGAGAGAGAGAGAGAGAGAGAGAGAGAGAGAGAGAGAGAGAGAGAGAGAGAGAGAGAGAGAGAGAGAGAGAGAGAGAGAGAGACTGAAAAAGAAAGAGAAAGAGAAAGAGACTGAGAAAGAAAGAGAAAGAGAAAGAGAACGAACGGGGATTACCCTCGGGCACGAAGTAGGCTGAGTGTCTAATACACAAAGCCTGCTAAACACCAACCCGAAGGCAAACTTTATATCACCTTCAAGTTGAGGACTACCTCGGGGAAAAACGGGAGGACCCCGGGAAAAAACCCCAGCATTTAGCACGGTACACAACAAGTAATAAGTCATGAAAACAAAGCAAATAATCAAATTCAGTAAGAGAATATAGGTATAAGTGGAGAGTAGGTAGTTGTGAAACCGTCTTCAAGGGTAACTCAAAAAAGAAGGGGGGGGGAGAGAGAGAGAGAGAGAGAGAGAGAGAGAGAGAGAGAGAGAGAGAGAGAGAGAGAGAGAGAGAGAGAGAGAGGAGAGAGAGAGAGGAGAGAGAGAGAGAGAGAGAGAGAGAGAGAGAGGAGAGAGAGAGAGAGAGAGAGAGAGAGATGGGGCGGGGGGGGGGGGGAAGGAGGAAGGGCAAGAAGGGTATTTACCCGAAATATTAATAAATTATGTTGTACCCGTCTTTTCTAAGCGTGTTTCTTTCTCCGTTGGGTACTTCTTTGCATATTACACGCTTGGCAGTCACCTTTTTGGTCTGGATTAAATGCAGAGGGTATAGAACCTCGTGCGCCCCTGCGGTTGCACGGTCTCTGGAGGATACAGGCCGGCCGTGATTACCTGTTTAAATGCAATAGGCATGGAACCTCGTGAGCCCCTGCAGATGCACGGGCTCATGAGGATAAATACCACATGACACCTACAAACCTCAAATGCAAGAAACATAGATCCTCATGAACTCCTGCAGTTGCACGTGCTCGGAAGGATAGCTGCCTCAAGCAGGTTACACTCACATCTGGGTTTCTCGCGAGTGTAAGTTCTTACATTTAGTACTGCATGATACAAATGTGTATGGAGCCGTATTACTCTAGAAATGTCTTTATGTTATCGAAATTAAAGTATTACACAGATAGTGAAAGCAGAAAATTATTCAGTAATGCCCACATCATGTCATGTCATTCTCTTGGCTTGACTTCGCGAACGAAGATTTTATAGGAGTTTCACACGACGTCTGCAGGCTTGTTCGTGGCTGCGGAGGCCAATCCGGGACAGGCAGGTTCGACCGCAGTGGCTGCAGGCGGAGGTATGGCCAGGGTTCTGAGTTGCGGCATCTCGGTTTTTTCTTCTGAGCCGCTTGTCCTTAAGGCTAGCTCTGCGAGAGTCCTCAAAGAAGACAGCTGCCTTGTAAATGGGGAGCGCCAGGTGTCACGGTCCACAGCAAGCGAAGACCACTGGTGGTGGTCCATTTGGCAGGCACTAAGTGACTTCTTGAGACAGTCTTTGTATCTCTTCTATGGTGCCCCTCTGTCTCGGTGTCCAGTAGCAAGCTCGCCAAACAGGGTGATCTTTGGTAGGCGATGATCCTCCATCCTGGAGACATGCCCCGCCCAGCGGAGCTGTGTACGCAGCAGCAACGCCTCGATGCTCACAGTTTCAGCCTGTTCAAGGACCTCGACGTTGGTGACATAGTCACTCCAGTGAATGCCCAGGATGGTACGCAGGCAGCGCTGGTGGAAGCGTTCGAGGAGTCGTAGTTGGCTGCGGTAGAGGGCCCAGGACTCGGAACCATACAGCAGGGTGGTGAGGACCACAGCTCTGTACACGCTGATCTTGGTGCCTGTTTTCAGCTGTTGATTGTGCCACACCCGCTTGAAAAGTCGCCCGAAAGCTCCTTGTCCAGCTTGGCATCCGACGTGATAATGCAGCCAAGGTAAGTAAACTGGTGCACTGACTTTAGTTCAGACTCGCCGATGGTGATGTGAGGGGGGCGATACACTGTCTTGGGTGCCGGCTGATGGAGGACCTCTGTCTTTTTCAGACTGACCTCAAGTCCAAAGAGCTGGGCAGCGTCTGCGAAGCAGGACGTGATGCGCTGCAGGGCTCTCTCTGTGTGTGCAACGAGGGCAGCGTCATCAGCAAAAAGCAGCTCGCGAATCAGTTGGTCTAGGGTTTTCGTGTGGGCCTGCAGTCGTCTTAGGTTGAACAGGCTGCCATCGAGACGATATCTGATGTACACTGCATCGTCATCATCGAGGTCCACTGTGGCCTGCTTCAACATCATGCTAAAAAAGATGGTGAAGAGGGTTGGTGCCAGCACGCAGCCCTGCTTTACGCCGTTGAGAATAGGGAATGGTTCTGACAGGTCATTGTTCAGTCTGACCTGGCCTTGTTGGTCCTCGTGTAGCTGGACAATCATGCTGAGGAACTTTGGGGGACAGCCAAGTCGCTCCAGGATCTGCCACATGCCTTGCCTGCTCACAGTGTCGAACGCTTTTGTTAGGTCGACAAACGTTATGTACAGCCTTTTGTTCTGCTCGCGGCACTTCTCCTGAAGCTGTCTCAGCACAAAGACCATATCGGTGGTGCTCCTGTTTGCTCTGAAGCCACACTGGCCCTCTGGGAGTTGGTCTTCAGCGATGGCAGGTACCAGCCGATTCAGGAGCAGCCTTGCAAGAATTTTCACAGCAATGGACAGCAGGGTAATTCCCCGATAGTTGGAACAGTCAGACTTCTCGCCTTTGTTCTTGTACAGGGTGATAACGACTGCATCACGAAGATCCTTTGGTAGTGTTCCTTCCTCCCAGCAGCAGAGAAAGAGGTCATGGAGCTTGTTGTGCAGTGCTGTGCCTCCATGTTTCCAGATCTCTGGCGGTATTCCATCAATGCCTGCTGCTTTTCCACTCTTGAGCTGGTGGATGGCTGTGAGGGTCTCTTCAGCGGTGGGCGGTTCGTCCAATTCAACCTTTACTGGGAGTTGTGGGATTTGTAGGACGACTGCTTCTTGAACAGTGCGCTCAGAGCTGAAGAGGCTCTGAAAGTACTCCGACCAGCGGTTCAAGATGGAGGTATTATCTGTGAGGAGTGCCTGGCCATTCGCACTTCGCAGGGGACTTTGTACCAGGTGCCTGGGGCCATACACTGCTTTCAGTGCTTCGTAGAAGCCCCTGTAGTCACCATTGTCAGCGCAAAGCTGGGTCCTCTGTGCAAGTCTGGTCCACCACTCATTCTGGAGATCTCTGAGCTTGCGCTGGAGACTGCTGCAGACGAGTCGGAAGGCAGACTTCTTCACAGGGCATGAAGGCTGGGCTGGTGGGCCTGATGGGCGGCTCTTTTTTTTTGCTAGGTGTTCCTGGATCTCTACATCGTTTTCGTCAAACCAGTCTTTGTTCCTCTTTCTAGCGAAACCCAAGACTTCTGTAGAGGATTTTGCAATAGCAGTTTTCAGTTGTTCCCAAAGTGTTTCAGGGGAGGAGTCTGCTGGGTCCGCTGTGTTTTTGAGCCTGCGCTGTAAATCTGTCTGAAAGGCAGCTTTCACGTCGTCACGCTGAAGGCTGGCAACATGAAGCTTTTTCTTGGGGGGTCCCCATTTCTTGGGTTTTGGCTTGAAGTGGAGCCTGAGTTTGCAGCGGACAAGGCGGTGGTGAGTGTGGCACTCTGCGCTGGGCATCACTCTGGCGAGGAGGACGTCACTGCGGTCCCTCTGACGCACTAGGACATAGTCGATAAGGTGCCAGTGTTTGGAGCGAGGATGCATCCAGGTGGTCTTTCGACTGTCCTTTTGCTGAAAAGTAGTGTTGGTGATGACCATTTGCTGCTCTGCACAGAACTCCAACAGTAGGCGGCCATTGTCATTGCAGTTCCCCACGCCATGCTTGCCGAGGACTCCTTTCCAGGCTTCAGAGTCCTGGCCTACTCTGGCGTTGAAGTCGCCAATAATGATGACTTTGTCGTCTGCAGGGGTGCTCTGTATGAGGCAGCGCAGGTCAGTGTAAAACTTGTCCTTTTCAGCAGGCTCTGCCAGGAGGGTTGGGGAGTACACACTGAGAAGGGTGACGTGTTGCTGGTGTCTCAGTGGGAGGCGCATGGACATGATGCGGTCGGAGTGACCCGCTGGTAGATTTTCCAGCTTAGTCGCAATGAAGGTCTTGACCATGAAGCCTACCCGGCACCGGCCTCCACGTGGCGTAGGTGGGTAGTCCGCTCAGTCCCTGACTGAGTGGGCTAGCGGACGGGTGCCATCTTTGTCCAGGATTAGGACTTGATGTCAGCAGATATGTTGTTCAGCCTTTTCACTGGTCCGGTTTTTAAGGAGCTGTGCTAACCTAGGTCGTACCATGTTGGATTGGTCCTTAAAAATACTCGTGACGTTTTGGTCCTTTGGATCCCAAGTGTTTGCCGTGCTTGGAGACCCGTGTCGGGGGAGAAGAGGATCCTGGTGGCTGAGGTTCCCTTTGGGCTGCGGCTCACTGGTGCCAACACTCCACTTCGGCCTTGACTTCTACCTAAACGGGAGGCTAGTCATACCGGCCTAGTCAATCGGCTCTTGTCACGTTGAGCCCTATCCCACTGTTGACATGCGGGTTGCTATACGGAGCACCATGCTATAGCTTCTGCTGCTGATTAGGTGCTTTACGCCAGTATTCCCCTGCATTCAACGGTGTGATAGAAGGCGGTGGCTCAAACGGTTCAATCGGGCTTGCCCCCTTGAGTATATCTTTCGGGCAGTCTCCATTGTGCGTCGGCTGGAGACCCGCCGACAGTTGCACTTTCCCTTGTTGGGCTCGGTGGCGGGCGGGGACCCCCGGGGGATGAATATCTCTACTAATATAATATGGATAAAACCAAAAAACCAAAACTAGCACAGAAACGGCGCATAGACACCGACATTGCACATGACAGTGATTCAGACTGTGAGGAAGCGACGCCTCAGGCGTCGGCCGTATGGCCTCGCTTCCTCATTGTCCATAGCAAGGTGAAGGAGAAACCAGTTACCAAGCTGCATCCTTTTCTGGTGGGGGAGACCCTCAGGAGCCGTGTTGGCAGGCCTGACGCCCAGCGCCTCAGGTCTGGTGACTTGCTGGTGGAGTGCCGTACTCGGGCACACTCCAGCGGGCTACTGGGGCTCTCTTCCATCGGAGACACTCCTGTGGAAGTCACACCCCACAAAACTATGAATTCGTCAAGAGGCGTAATCAAAGATCAAGCTTTGGCAGAACTGTCAGAAGATGAACTTGTAAGGAACCTTAAGTCTCAGGGGGTGACTTGCGTCAGGCGCTTCGCTTCCAAGCGAGGTGGTGGGGGAGATCCGTCTCCCTACCATCATACTGACGTTTCGCACCCCCACCCCTCCTACTACCATCTGGGGAGGTTACTACTCCCTGAGAGTGAAAAAGTACGTCCCTCTTCCCCTCCGGTGCTTTAAGTGCCAAAAGTATGACCATGGGCAGAAGACATGCCGTCAGGCAGAGGCTTCATGCGCCCGTTGCACTAGGCCCGGACACTCTGCTGAGTCCTGCACAGCCACCCCCCTGTGTGTGAATTGCCAGGGGGCGCATATGGCTTCGGATAAGAAATGCCCTCGTTGGATATCCGAGTGCAAGATTCAGCAGGTGCGTGTGGAGAAGGGGCTGTCCTTTCTGGATGCCAAAAAACTGGTTGAAGGCCCTGGTGCAGCTGCGGCTGCCCCAACCTCTAACACCTCAGTGTATACTTTTAGTGCAGCGGTGGCAGGCAAGCGCCCCACCAAAGACTTTTCATGTCAGACCCCAACTTCTTGGTTGGGGGCGGAGCCTCGGCTCATCTCGCCCCTGGAGAGTAACCCTCCTCCGGTGGTGACAACGAGCCAGGGAACGCAGAAGGCGGACACTGCCGGTCCGGTTGTGCCGCCTTCTGTTGCCCCTAAGCCTCAGCCCCCACCCAAACCTGTTAGTCAGTCAACTCCAAAGGCTTCTGGCTCTGGTCAGCCTTCTAAGGCCGCTAACTCTAGCGGCAGGAACGCTGCCCAGGACCAGAAGTCTAAGAAATCTATGGGACCGCTGTGCGCACGGGCCCAGAAGGGGAACACAGATGTGCCCCTTCAAAACAAATATGCTGCACTGGAGGAGCGGATGGAGGGAGTGGAAGTTGTTGTTGCTGATGCTGCGGCAGCTCCACCCCCTTCCTCTCCGAAGAACCAGAGGAGGCCCGGGAGCCGGCCCCCCTCTGTTTCTTCAACTCCTTCCAAGGTAAAGGAAAAAGGGGGGAAAAACTCCTTACCCCCAGATCAGACTTAATCATGGACTCTTTGCTTCAGTGGAATTGTCGTGGTTTTCGAGCTAACTTTGAGGAATTACGTCTTTTAGTCAAGTTCTATAACCCCTCAGTCATATCTCTTTAGGAGACTTACCTGAAGACTTCTGACCCTGTGTCTTTTAATGGTTTTAATGTTATACATAAAGGCTCTGATTCGGAGAGGCGCTCGGGTGGAGCGGCTCTTCTCATTAGTAGCCAAATTTTATGTAGCCCCGTTAGCATCGACACCTGTCTTCAGGCTGTCACTGCTCGGGTTACCTTAAAAAAGACCATAACCATATGCAGTATTTACCTGCCACCATCACTGCGGGTCTGTAGCAATGATATTTTTCACTTAGTAGATCAACTGCCCCCTCCCTTTATTCTCATGGGGGATTTTAACGGTCATGCTCACCTTTGGGGTAGTGACCACTATGATGGCAGAGGTCAGATGTTAGAAGATGTTTTTTCTCAACTTAACCTATGTGTCTTTAACGATGGCTCACCTACATACTCTAACTCAGGTTCCGGATCTAGTTCTGTTCTAGACCTCACTGTGTGTGATCCTTCTCTCATGCTGGACTTTGACTGGAAGGTTCACGACGACCTGTGTGGTAGTGACCACTTCCCAGTAGTCCTGTCATCGGTCAGCTGTGAGGAGGATTCGCCGGTGGGGCGCTGGAATCTCAAGAAAGCTAACTGGTCTCTGTTTGCCTCTCTCTGTCAGTCTCGTCTTACAGAGGAGGTGGTCATGTCAGCTGAAGAACCTGTTTCTTGTTTTACTTCTATTTTGTTGGAGGTTGCAGGTGAAACCATCCCTAGAACTTCCACATCACTCCCTCGGAAGCCGAGAGTACCATGGTTCAATGAAGAGTGCCGCAAGGCCCAAACAATGCGCAAATCTGCTCAGCGACGTGCATTTCGTAATCCGTCGCAAGCAAATATTTTAACCTTTAAAAGACAGCGGGCGAAAGCCCGTTATATTTTTAAACGTGAACGCCGTGCTTCCTGGAGACGCTTCGTCTCATCTTTATCTTCTAGGACTCCGTCCCAAAAAGTCTGGAAGGCTGTTCGAAGAATTGGGGGCAGGGGTGGCTCGGCTTCTGTCGGCCATCTTAGAGATGGTGCCAGTTTGGTCACAGATAAAAAGGCTGTGGCCAATTTACTTGCCTCCACCATTGCCCATAATTCTTCAACAGAGCATTATTCACCTTTCTTCCAGAGAGAGAAGGAGAAGCGAGAATCTTGTGCTTGTGATTTTATATCGGATAACTTGGAAGACTATAATGCCCCTTTTACGTTTTCAGAATTGCAGCAAGCCATGCAGAAATGTACTGACTCTGCTGCTGGATTAGATACCATCCATTAACAGCTCATAACACATCTGCCTGAGGATTCACTCCTTGTACTTCTCAAGGCCTTTAACCATATCTGGATAACCTGTCATTTTCCGCCATCTTGGCGCCAGGCTGTGGTTGTGCCAATTCCCAAGCCGGGTAAGGATACTTCCGACCCGGGCAACTACCGGCTTTGACATCATGTTTATGTAAAACTATGGAACGCTTGGTCAACGCCCGACTGGTGTGGCATCTTGAGTCACAGGGTCTCATCACAGCCCTCCAGTGCGGTTTCCGCGCTTCCGTAGTACAACTGACCATCTAGTCCGCTTTGAGTCTTTTATCCGAGATGCTTTTGTCAACAAGCAGCATGTCTATGCAATTTTCTTTGATCTTGAAAAGGCATATGACACTACCTGGAAGCATGGTATAATGTCTGATTTGTCGGACATGGGTTTTAAAGGGCATCTGCCCGTTTTTATTCACAATTTTTTGTCCAACAGGTCGTTCCATGTCCGTGTGGGCTCCACCCTCTCCGACTCCTTTGAACAGGAGATGGGTGTCCCGCAGGGCACTATTCTATCTCCTGTTTTATTTAGCATTAAAATAAACAACATTGTAAAGGCCGTCAAGGATGATTCTGAATGCTCTTTGTTTGTGGACGACTTTGCTTTGTGTGCACGAGGTCGAGGACTTGCGTCCCTTGAGAGGCGCTTGCAGCTGTGCGTTGATCGCATCCAGGGGTGGGTGTCTCTCAATGGATTCAGATTCTCGCCCTCCAAGACAGTCTGTGTGCATTTTACTAACCAGACGAAATTTTTTCCAGAACCTAGCCTGAGCATTGCTGGAGTGCCAATTAAGGTGGCTGAAGAGGCTAAGTTTTTGGGGGTCATCTTTGACAAAAGATTGACCTTCTGCAACCATGTTAACTACCTTAGAACCTCTTGTCGGAAGGCCCTCGACATTCTTCGTGTCGTTGGTCGTACTGACTGGGGTGCAGACCGCATCGTCTTACTTCGACTGTACCGGGCCCTTGTTCGGTCCAAACTGGATTACGGCTCTGTGGTATATGGCTCGGCTTCCAAGTCTGTTCTGCAGCGTCTGAACACAATTCACCATCAAGGTCTGCGCATATGTCTGGGAGCCTTCAGGACATCTCCAGTTCCTAGTCTGTATGCAGAGGCAAGGGAGCCTTCTCTCAGGCTCCGCCGCATCCGCCTCATGCTCAGCTACGTTCTGAAGCTGAAGGCCCATCCAGAAAATCCTGCCTATGATTGTGTTTTTAACCCGTCGTTTGCAGAGATTTACGATGCCCATCCGGGAGCTGTCCGTCCACTTTCCTTCCGTGTCCGACCTCATCTGCAGGCGGCCGGAGTGGACCTGGACAAAGTTTCGGAATCTCTGCAACACGTCACTCCACCCTGGCTACTACCAGTTCCTGACATCTTGCTGGACTTGACTGCCCACAAGAAGGATTGTACTCCACCAGCCATATACCAACAGAGCCTCAATGAACTCCTTTCAATTTTTCCTGGCTATTGTCGTCTTTATACGGATGGGTCCAAGTCTGAGGATGGAAGAGTGGCTGCGGCTGCAGTGTCCTCTCGCCATACTAGACGCCCATTTAAGCTCCGTCTCCCTGACCATTCCTCTGTATTTAGTGCAGAACTGCAGGCCATTCTGCTAGCACTCAAGCATGCCTATCAGTCTCGGGAAAGGAACTTCCTGATTCTGTCTGACTCTCTTTCTGCCCTGCAGGCCCTTCAGGGCGCGGGAACAGACCATCCACTGCTGGTGCAGATTAGAGAGCTCTACGCGGACTTGATGAAGGAATATTATGACATCATTTTTATTTGGGTCCCAGGCCATGTGGGCATCGAAGGCAACAGAATCGCAGATTCTGCTGCCAACAGTGCCCGCAGTGACCCTGTCCCTGACACACAGACTGTCTATAGTGATTTTAAACCTGTTATTAGTGCGTACATAGCCCGCGAGTGGCAGTCCGAGTGGGACAAAGAGGAAGGGAACAAGCTTCATGAAGCTCTTCCTAAGTTGTCTGACAGTCTACCTTTCCGCTGCGGCAGCCGCCGTGAGGAGACTGTCCTTGCTCGGCTCCACATCGGGCACACATATGTTACGCACTCTTACTTACTTAAATAGGATGAGCGTCCATGGTGTTTTGCCTGTGATGAGCAGTTTTCTGTTCGACACTTTTTGCTGTATTGTGCTGACCTAATTGACACCAGATATAAACACTTCACAGCAGACTCCTTGAAGGTTTTGTTCCGGGATGTTCCCCCGGACAAAATCTTCAATTTTTTGAGAGAATGCAATATTTTTAACAAGATCTGAGCATTCATAGACTATGTGAATTTTTTTATTTGCCCTTTTTGAGAGTCTGTAGACGTTTCTTTTCCAGACATGTGCGACATTTTAGCCTGAGATTTTTAATCTATATTTACATCTTGTCTTAAGACCTTGCTTTTAGTCTGGCTGACCAGATTTTTACCCATCCCGCCGTGAGATGGCCTTAGTCGCCTCCTCGGCGTTAAACCCAAATAACTAACTAACTAACTTGACCATGAAACCCACGCCTGAGAGCCGTCTTTCTGATGCAGGCCTGCCTGACCAGTAGAGGGTGTAGCCAGCGCCAAGTTCTTGGAGGCTGCCTTCGTCCGGAAGGCGTACTTCGCTGAGCGCGGCGATGTCGATGTTTAACCTCCTCAATTCATGGGCAATGAGGGCGGAGCGACGTTCAGGGCGTCCGCTGTCTGCTGTGTCGAGCATGGTTCGGATGTTCCAGCATGCTACGTTGAGTCCGGTCGTGGTCGTCATGAGAGTGAATCCGTTATTCTTTCTTGTTTTTTGACCGCAGGAGAAGATGCCCGTTGACCGCGGCTAGCCAACTGGGGTTGCGAGGGGACGAGCTTTGGTTAGGCCACCTTTTCTAGGCCCCTCTCCGTGTGGAGCAAGCAGTGCTGTCCCTAGAGAAGGCTGCTTGGTCGTTCAGGGTGTGCCGAGTGACGTTGTCATCCCCAGGTCAACATCAGGCGACCAATATCCTGAACCGCCTGCATGCAGGTTTGAGACTGTGGCTTCCAGTGACATCTTTCACCTGCCGTTTCGCCCCTCGCCCGTCGCTACAGGACTTGGAATGGTCAGTGTCATGGTCCGTGGACGTTTCCTAAAGCCTGCGCGGTGGAGCTTTTTGGTGGAGTGCAGTGTGCGCAGTACTGGCCCCACCCTTTAAACCCTTGGTTCGTCTGCCATGGCCTAGCAAGCTATATTATAAACTACGCATCGACAGTGTGGGATTGTTGCAGTGATATCCACTAAAAAAGACTAATTTTTTTTTACATAGAATGGCAAAATTAATTCTTGCCAACCCGTACTTGACAACCCAGGAAAAGCTCAATAAAGCTGGATTCCTAACCTTCAAAATCACTTTTAGTATAACAAAGGGGTACTGATGTTTAAAGTATGGAACCATAGCACTCCAGAACATCAAATAGATCTGTTTAAAAAATCAGATTCCTGCTATGGAAATATGAGGGGTTTTATATTGTTCCAAAACCCCGGATAGATATATTTAAATCCACTTTGTCATTTTTCGGGTTCCACACTGTGGAAATCACTTCCACATCACGTTAAAGCCACTCCGACATTATCTCGTTTCAAGACAAGTCTTTATAGATACCTGACATCACTCTAATAACAATATCTAGTTATACGTAGACACACGAATGTACTTGTATATTCTAACAATCATGTGTATGTGCGAGTGTGTGTGTGCGTTTATGCATGTGTTTGTGTTTAGTGGACTGTATATTTTGTATCACTGTGCTTTGATGTCCCTGTTTTATGTATATTTTGTACTTGGTTGTAGTTTTAGCAAAGGCAAGTACGAAAAAGACATAGTCACTGACTGTGGTAATATCTTTACCGTTGTAAAATAAAGATTCATTGATTCATTCTCACTTCTTCCAGACTTTCCCACCCTCTATCTCTTTCCGCTCAATCTCCTTCTCAACATAGCATTCCACAGTCGGGAATTCCCCCTCCTAGTTATGCACAGTACGGCTTCGGCTACCATCGGACACGGCCCTCCACCGACGCATTCAGTCTTCTCTCCTTCCATTTAAAATATGTTTATCACTCATCCCTCACTTTTAGAAATATTAGCAAAAAACGTAGTTTTCGAGCATTTCAAGTGCACTATACTCTACTATTAATGGCAAACGGTTCTTTAACCATTTGTGTGTCGGTGGCGGATTTTGTCGTTATGATTCCTTAAAAATCGCTAATCGGACACACAAAGGGTTAGAATCTAACATGTGACACGCGTGCTTAAAGGTTTGCAGTGTTAATGACACAAAGCTGAGATGCACATTGTTTTCCGAATGCTTATAAGGTAAACAATACAATACAATACAATACAATACAATACAATACAATACAATACAATTTGTTTTCCTCCCTACGTCACACGACCAGTCACTTTAGCGCAAACTGTACCATGTGACCGTGATATAAAAACCCCTGTAGCAAAAAATGGCGGACGTTTTGTAGCCCTCTCGATGACGCATCTTGGATGCCAGTTTTGTTCTATAAAAGATCGCCAAACGTTCTAAAGTACAAAGTTACTTTGTGTTGTTCGAAACAACAAGCACACTCAGTACTGGAGACGGCAACGTCATGACATATTTTAAATTACGTCATAAGTCTATTATGTATCAATGTATATTCCTTTGACGTCAGTCATGTCTGACGTGATCCAGGTCGCAAGATGTCTTCTTGATTTCTTTTACGAAAATAGTGGAGGAATGAAAACAAATACGTTATTGGTCGGAGGGGTTCGCTGCACATACCCTTGTAGGCCTTCGGGAGGTCAAAGGAATCATTGTACCCCTCAGGTCTTCGGTTTTCGGGGTACAATGATTCCTTTGACCTCCCGCAGACCTACAAAGGTCCGTGTAGCGAACCCCTCCGACCAATAACTAAAATTTTTGTCCATGAAATAGAATTTTCCTTTGACTTCGACATTAAAACATGCTTAGGAACATATGAAAATAATAAAAACACGTGCATATATGATAACCTTGTACATGCTCATACGCGCACACGCTCCAACGCACATACAGAAACACGCACGCAAACACTGTCGTCCATGGACAATTATTTAACTGCGATGAAAGTTACTATGAAGAGTTACTATGCTCATAATTTTACTGGTCATGTGGCCCAACAGTTACATGATGCAGTTCAGCAAGGTTATTGAATTAGGCACAAAATTTGTCATCTTGAGACCTGCACACCAGAGAGAATGTTGCCGGTATTTAGCTGGATTTTCATTTGGCACAGTATTGTTTTTAACTCATCATTCAGCAATTTCTACTCAACCATAAAATGCTAGATATTATGGTGAAAATCAACAACTTTGTCAAACGTCGATGACCGCGTTTGATTTTTCTTTCAACTTTAATACATTTGCATCAACATTTTTTGCAGATGAGCATATGCTTCTTGTTGTGGATCCAGTAGATGTACAAGTACCGGTCTCGCTGATTAGTTTTTATCTTGATCCTAACATACTCCGGCATCATCGTGACGCTGACATTGACGATGGACCAGTCCGCAGCGCAGCGGTAAAACGCTTCATGCTAATGACTCATCAAAACATAGAACAACATCGACCACTCTTTAACGCCATGAATCCTCCAAACCGAAATCCAGGTGACTGCCAAGGGTGTACAAGGCAAAGCAAACCTCGACAAAGAAAGAAAAACGTTTAAAAAGGACAGTTACAACACACTTTATTACATTTTCAGGTTTTAACCCTCCCCCCCTCCTCTCCTCCCCCCCCCCAAAAAAAAAAGTAATAAATTATGTTGCAATTGTCCTTTTTCATTTTTTTTTAAAATAACAAAATACACTATTATTTTTTTCCTAGGTGAGATGTTATTTTGATATTATTTTGTTCTCAAGAACACCAAGCGTAACCCTTTGGCTGTCAGTAGCACGCTACCGACAGCCAAAGGGTTAAGTAAAGGTTCCTCAAAATGATAATATGTTGTATATTTTGTTTTGGCGAGAACACTCACGGACACATTTATCTCTAAATGTTTACGCAAGCATTGTTTTCTTAACTAATGAATGTTACGTTTGAGGCTGTGTTATTCTTTGAGAGCATATGGGTGTTAATAATTGGAAAGATCAGATATTCATCTGAGTTATTTTGGATAAGAATCACGTACCGTTTTGGTGTGATGCATTTTCTTTTGCACGGAGAACTGCGATCGATTTTTGTTGTGACGCGCAGTTTCGCTATGATGAGATTGGAAGGTTCGAGCAGGGTCGTGATCTTTCTAGTGACCTTACATATGACGTCAAAGTGTCGACAACATTTCCTAACACTGTATTAAAGGCGCTTTAAATAGTAGTTGAATTTTTGTAGTTTATTCCAGTGAATTCATTTTCATGAATATTAACGAGTTTTGGTTACGTTTTCTTTTCTGATTGGTTTTGTGTTGAGCGAATTTGGTGGATTGTTCTGGAAATCTGTAATAGTATATTAAAAACAAAAACACGTTAGGAAGTATGTGTGTATTGGGAGTCCGAAATAGCTCAGGCGGTTAAGCGTCGGAGCATAAGAGCGAAGGGAATCGCAGGGTCGTGGGTTCAAATCCCCGTCCCGCCCCGGTAGCTGGATTCGCAATCCAGGGGGAAAAGACGGGCATGTTCAATAGCATGCCCATTGAAAGGTCCTGGTATATCAAAGTGGAACAGTTGGGATACGTATGAGTTGATCAGTGTTCAGGTCGTACTCCATAGGTAATAGATTTCCCTGTCCCCCATAACCTGCCTGTCAGGGCCGTCCATTATCACTTCGGTGCCGTGGACGTTAGACCCGAACTAACCTATGTGTATTATTATTGTATGAGAGACGCGTGTGTCAAAAGTGTTGATGCATTGTAGAGGAGACAGTGTATTAGTGTTGGTGCGTTTGTGAATGCATTGTGTGGAGATCGCATCGCTGCAATACAATATTGTTGGAATTGCTACTCCTGGTGGTCTACAACCTTAAGCCACGTGTGACGGTTTGCAGCTGAGTAAAGTTTCTTTACAAGAACCCTACATGCGTGCGTCTGATGTGTTATCATACTACGACTACGACTACCACGTAACAATGATATTGATAATAAGCTGGTTAGGTGGATGTCCCTAGGTGGTGTTTAAAAAAAATACTATTAGCAATTTAATTAACCCATTAATTCTGAGGCTGATTGTTTCCAAAATTTGCTTATTGTCCTATGAAGGCTACATTATAGATTAGTAGAACGATCAACCATTTTAGTTGAACTATCAGTATAGTTGATTTCAAGCCGTAGTGTATCAGGGTGAAAAGGGTTAATGGTATTGGTGATTAGTTAGTTATTGCTGGTGGTGACTGGAATTAACATGAATGTGGATGTCCGAAAATATTGTGACTAACCGTTCTCGAGCAGGAAAGAAGTCTCTGAGCTGATGACCAATATGATCTTGTGGATGTGTGGAGGGACATGAATGCAGACACCTGGTCTTATACTTTGAGAAAATTTATGGGGTAGTACTTGGCATAACTCTGTAGAACCCCAGACGCAAAACGTCTCCGGGCCCACGACGGCCGCGCTGGGCCTGTGGCCGTTGTGGATACGAAGACCTTTACTTACTTGGAACCTCCCTGTGTCGCCTCCTCGGATTCAGACAACTTTATTTTCCATTAAAGGAAATTTGTCTCGCCAACTCAGGTGCAACTCGCTATCACTCTCACTCACTGTCACACCAGGGAGGAAGAATATATGTCACACGGAATATCTGGATATTTAGTTCGATTTTAATGATTTGATCTTCTCATTCGCATGACAAACAATAGACAAGACGTACACAAACCTACGCACTATTCGCTCAATTCATACATGCACCTGTAATACACGCACACTCTTAACCATTCGCACAATGTTCACAGCACTAACCACACATCCTACACTTATTGTTCCGCTACGATGTCACATCTCAATGTCTGCCGAAAATAACTGACACTAATTAATGCTTAGATCCTCGAACGATCAAACAGTTTGATTACTCCGACCGTGAATAGAGATGAATGTAGCGTCGCTGCTTGTTGGAATAAAGATGAATGTTGCGTCGCTGCTCGTTGATTCAGTCACACCACTGGTCGAATAATCGCACTGTCTCTCGCGATGGCACGTCGAAGCTCCACACGCACACCGCCAGGATCAACTTGCTATCTCGTACACCACGTTGATTGATTACATTTCCACATGAAGCATACACAAGTCCAACTTCTCAGCTGGTGATAAGGGGCATCTATACAACATACAAACGTATCTCTCCATAAGACATCCGCCATTGCTTAAAAGATACTTCCGCCGGAATGACGACACTGTAGCGATGACGACCGCAAACGGCTTCCGGACATTGTCGCCGATTCCCGATCGTTTCCGACTCAAATAAAATATCGTAACAACAATCAATTCGAAATACCATGCACACCCACGAATACGACATATTCCTGCACAACACATAACCTCTCAATTCAATCCGAATCATTACGAAATCAAACCGGCTCAACAAAACGATCATTCGATTCATCCCCGCGCGCCGATCGCCAGACGACACCGCAAACTCACCGATGCGCGCCGAATGTCACACAGTTCTGAACTAGAGCCGAACAACTAATACACTTTTCAAATCTACTACTTAACAAACGCGAATCAGCTACTATAATAAACAAATACATACCCAAAGATGCGTGAAAAGTTTACTCAGTCTTCGACTATCTCGTGCTTGTCCCAGCGCCCACGACTGATGGCCGTTGACAAAGTCACCGTTATTATTAGCCGGTTACATGCATAGTTATACACAACCACTTACTGTGTTTACACAACCAACATTGAGCATCTAGCTTCACTAACATTCTATCCTTCGATAGATAACACGAGGCACACCACACCGCCTCAGTTCCTCACAAAAACTAACTTTTAACTCGAGAGCAAAAATCTCTCATGTCTGACTGTCTTCCAAACGATTCACAGTGACGTGACTCTTCAAAACAACATCGTACGTCACATGTTCCAAACACACATCTTACGTCATATGTTCTTGACGTCACTAAAAAGTACATGCCATGACCGCAATACACAACATAGAACGAAAGTTCTCCACGAAAGAAAATACTGCATATTGATTAAAATAAATTGTGACACTCACACAACAGTTTATTTACAACAAATGGACAATGGCTCGGGACGAGTGAAGCCCGTTGCAAGGCGTCTCATGGCCTGTGCTATCGGCCCTAACCCGACCAGAAACTCCCTAACATAAAGCAGACTAAAGACAGCATTATCATAGTATCTCTTAAACACGTAATATGATGTTTTTACACTTTCTGCTTGGCGGAGACTAGTTACACAAATGGGAAATGCGCACAAACAATAATAACAAGATGGAATGAACCATAACCCACAAAATCAAACGTTATTTCTCATGACGTAAGTTAGTTTTTACTTAATTTTATATTTTATGTGATATGATTTTCACTTTTGCTTCATAGGCTTGAAAAAATGGTGACAAAACTTGAACTTCACGGTACAATTTCAGTCTTGCTATAATTTGTGTGAAAGCAGGTTGACTTTACCTAGCTACATGATATACTAAGTACACGGGTCACCTGCATGCTCTTCTGAAAGCGCGTCAATGTGTGTGTGCTTGTTAGTGCGTACGTGCGCGCGCACTCCAAACATCTCCAAGGGACATAAATTCTCATGCGCCTGGAGGGCGCATTAGGATCTATTCCTCCTGGAGATGCACTCATGTTTGTGAGAGAGAGATTCGTTGTTTGGTTGTACATTGCTTAACCTCCCGACAGCAACAAGACTTTCTCAGGACGTGCGGTTATGCTAATAAGGCAAATACAGGTGAATGGACCAAAGGTAGACACATATCATCACAAGCGTCCCAGTAGCCCTCTTGTTGACAGAAATTTCTTAATAGGGACGGCACGCGCATCACAAGCGTCCCAGTAGCCCTCTTGTTGACAGAAATTTCTTAATAGGGACGGCACGCGCCGCCTCCCATCTGGTTTCACTGAATGCCGGGCCGGAGAGGGGTGGGTTGGGGGTTGGTACGGGTCAACACTGACCTATACTGAAACACAACCAGAGCAGTGGCAAATGCACTGACCCAGATCTTTAGTTCACGGCTGCAAAGTCTGGTCACTACTGACTCTGAGACATTCCTCTCCAAAAATTCCAAACTCAGCCTTTCCACGTCGGTAATGGGGTTCCATTGCTAACGACGCAGTCGGACATCTTTGTTTTTAACTCACGTCAAATGCTCGTTTTCTTTTTATAACGTTTCTTGTGGGTTTTTTATCTATCGCCTATTTCATTCAAAATGTGATTTTGCAAAATAAACAAAAAGTGATAAAATTTCATTTAAAAATGGACAGCAATTAATGAAATAGTTTTTGTTTTGAGTGTATTTTGGGCTGATGCGGCTTAGTTTCCGAGGGCACTGACGTGGAAATTAGCAAAGTCGTTTCTGGTACACTCTAACTAGGGCATATGGGCCCCAGTGTTTCGTGAAAACGCTTGAAACAGACCAGGCTACGTCAAGTGTCACACTAGAAAAACTTCCGATCGCGGCCTGGCCTGTACTTTCTTACTTTTTAGCCTTTTCAAGTCGGCAAAGCGATCGCTGTCGCCATTGCTAACGACGCTGTCCGACATTTTGTTTTTACTCTCCTCTCACGACTTTTTAAAAAATGTGATATTATGGCAATTGTTATTATACTGCAGTATTTTGTTTATGGTAAAATATTTTTAAAAAATGGTTCAATAGAAACATTTTATTTAAAATGCTTAGAATGGTCTACAGTTGATACAATACTTTGGCTTTGAGTGTATATGTATTTTAGTGTTGTTTGGCTGCCTCACGTGGTGCATGTGTAAGATTCCAGACCAGAACTGAACTGTGCAACTTAAGTATGAATGTAAGGGCTCATACACTTTTCAAAGTAGCCAGTCAGTTACAACTTTCGGCTTACACATGTGAGCAATCGAAAACCGACCGACACATTCCACACGGTTTCCTGAGCGGCTAGCTCGAACACTAACTAGCCAAACTCTTTCTGGTACTCTATGACTAGAAAACAGAGGTAAATGAAACTTGCAGGGAGATATTAATCACTAAAGGTTTCGGAGCCTTTAAGAGACATAAAAGTATATGCCCCCGGCAACATAGACACTGCCGCCGGTTTCATTATGGCACTGAGGTGGAAAGCGCTCTCTGGTAAGCTACAAGGGAACAGAACTAAATAAAATGGGCAGGCAGAGTTAAATCACTGAAGATTTTGTACCTTACGAAGATACATTTAGGTATATGCCGCCGACATGTTCCCTGCAGCTCTGTACATTTTTCCATCCTGTCCCGCTTTGCCCGAAAGGAATAGATTCACATTAGCCTCTGATGTCCAAGGGGCTCGTGAGATCCAGCTCTTTATGACAAACGCCCTTCTCAATGCATCAGTTGCAGGGAGGGCATGGGTGGCGGTTGTGAACAGACTCATATAACCCACCAACACACACGCTGCAGTTCTGTACAGTTTTTCATCCTGCCCACCCCCCACCCCCCTTTGCCTGAGAAGAAATAGATTCACATTAGCCCCTACCAGTCACAGGGGCTCGTGAGATCCTGTCCTGTATGCCAAACGTAATCCACCCCAGATGTTCCTATGAATGTGGACGCGGTCAGTGTCCAGTAGTGATAGCCACACGGCCCCACATGTGGCCCTCATTGCTGGAAACCGATCCGCATCGGATGTTTATACTAACAGAGTGAACTGAGGGACTAAAAGCCCTAAGCATGAAATAGAAGGATAGGTGATTTTAATTGTGGCACAGTCTATCCCCTCTTTATTCTATTGGACTGAGTGTGTGTGTGTGTGTGTGTGTGTGTGTGTGTGTGTGTGTGTGTGTGTGCGCGTGTGTGTGTGTGTGTGTGTGTGTGTGTGTGTGTGTGTGTGTGTGTGTGTGTGTAACCAAGCCGTAATTTTCACACACGCATGCACGCGCACACACACACACACACACACACACACACACACACACACACACACACACACACACACACACACACATTCAGTGCATTCTACATTTTTATGTTTAGCCCTTTTGGCCACGGAATACAGTGCCGTTTCCGTACTGTCCAGTCTCTTAGCTATAGTCAATATTTCAAGGATCCCCTAAAAACACTACCGCCCATCAGCTGCACATTTGCCATGCACAAAATAACAACAACAACAACAAAAACCAGCACATTGACAGTCTCATTTCTTGGTTATGAACCTGATTCCTTACCAACCCCACACCCAAGCACAGCTGAAATCAGCGTGCCCCACAAATCACTAAGTCAGCGGCAACTCAACATAGGCCCACTATTGTCCACTGGATAAGCTCAGGATGGAAAATATTACTAGGAAAATAAAATATTATGATCATGATCTACGAGTGTGATTGAGTGGCTGCAAGTTGCACCATAGGTGAATTTCCTGTACATAAAGTCTTTCGAACAATAAATTAAATTAGCTGCTTTATTGATTTATCCCATAGGTGAGGTAGCAGGGATAATAATATGGGCAACCTAGAAACGTGTACAACACATGCGGACCACTCTTTATTCTAGTCACACTGTGACCTGTGAACACGGCATCCATGCTTGCGCGTATCAGCTCTTTCCCCGGGCGTTATAAGTTTGAGCATGTGTTCAGTCTTATGCTAAAACCTGACTTTGTCCGCTCTGAGAAGAACTGCGCAGTTCGTTTGCGGCAGCAGGTTCTCAGTAGCCTTTGTAAATGCAGGGGCAAATGTACATATATGCTTGGACTAGAATCGGTATATTGGCCTGTCTCCTGCACGGTTTCAGTTTCAGCAAGCATACTGGCCTGCAATACCAGCTTGGTGAAAATACATAGATTGTAATGAGTCTGTGCAAGTTTTGAAAACCTTCGGTGGTAAACCTCTCTCGTGATTTATACTATAGTGCTCCTCAGTTCCCGCATCAGAGTAGGGTTTGTCTAACGTGTAACCCCGAGGCGGCCGGCGAATTTTCGCAAACGAATGCGGGCGCTTTTGTGTACGTTAGAAGCCTAGTTCCTGGCTTTAGGTTTCAAATGAATGGCCAAACAAACGCATACTTTGATTGTGCAGCATCAAATCTAACGCTCGTAGCACGTGAGGTCAACACAATACACTCAAACAAAAGTAATTTATCAATAGCTGACCATTTAAAGCATTCTAAATAAAACATTTGATTTTAAACACTTCGAAACATTGCTACAAGTTTCCTGGCAATATAGCAATAGATTATCAATTTCCACAGTATCACATAAAAAAAGAAAAACAACCGAAGAGAGTAAAACCAAGATGTCGGACCGCGTCGTTAGCAATGGAATCAGCGATCGCTTTACCGACTTGAAAAGCTGAGAATTTTTACAAAGGAAGGCCTCAGAGTAAAAATAGACTGTACAGAGACCTCGGGAAAGGGTTGGGAATTTGTTTACAGTACACATAAACACGCCGGCACGACCAGGGAGCGATAAAGCGGCAGCGGCGAGCTGTTAAAGCGGCCGAGGCGTTGACAGTTTCTGTCGTTATGTTGGGGTAAGAGGCAGTCTGGCACCAGATTCTAGCGAGGCCTTGTTTCGGCATGCTAAACATCTGGGTCACGGACATTTGACACTGCTCTGGGTGTATCAATTTACAGGTCAGTGTTGGCCGGACAGGTCGTAGACCCACCCACCCCCACCGCCCCCCCTCCCACCCCCACCCCTGCCCGGCATTTAGTGAAACCAGATGGGAGGCGGCACGTGCCGTCCCTATTAAAATGTTGTCTGTCAACAAAAGGGCTACTGGGACGCTATATAGGAGCTTGTGATGATATGAGAAACACATGTCCCAGAATAGAGAAGAAAACCACCGGTAATTAAGCTACATGCTAAATATGAAAATCACATTGATTCACTAATGACCCGTGACTTAAGTCAATCTCTTGTGTGTCTGTATACAAAAGCAGTTAGCCATTTCCTGCCTGTGAACACTGTGAATCTATCACATGATCTCGAAATGCTATTGTTTCAAGTACAATCAGCAAATTAGCATGCCTTATGCGGTCACCTTACTCATTACTGGGATTTATGTTGATTTTTCTTTTTAAAAAAAATAAAGCTGAAGAAAATGGAGGACAGTCAGACAACCCCACAACTGAGTCCTGGCTTGACTCAAATTCAAATGGTAACTAAGGCTAAAAGCCCTGGCAGGGTTGAGGAGGGAAAAAGATTAGCTGAGTGTAACAGATAAAAAAAATACAGCTACAGGAAAAGACTCATGCAACTCACCTACTACCACCACTGTCAACAGTGTCACTACCACAACCACCACAAAAAAGTGAGAGATTAACAACTGAGCCCGTCACCCAACAGCCTACATCTGTAATAACAAAATAAGTTATTGGTGGATTTGTTGTAGGATTTGATTATGTAGGTTACAAGTTATGGAAAAATACAAGCCACAAACTCAGTGTCCAAGAAAACAGAAACTCAAAAAGCAAAGCAAGAAGTCTCCACATTATCAGCAGCACCAAAAGCTTTTGATCCATTTTTCATACAGTGAAGAAATGTATTATTTTAATTTTTGCGGCATAGAAAATGAACAACACAAAGAACATAATCAACCTCGTTTATCACCCTGTCATTCTAAGTGGCCTTTGCTGTCACCTACACTATTCTAGGGTGGAGTCTACTCAAAATGCAATCTGCAGATCTGGGTAAACTAGATTTTGAGGACAGTGCTAAGCTAGTTGCAGTTGTCACAGCATGGATTGTTACAAAAGACTTTCTTGTTAAGCAGGGAATTATTCTAGAAAATGTATCTATGTAAATACAAATATGGCAACATTGGCTGTTATTGGCAGTGCTGTTGTTAATGCATTTGCTTTTAGTGGATCAAATTACCTCTTTTCCAAAATGAGTAAGCAAGAGAGTGCAAAAGAAATGAGACATCACAAAGAAGCATCAGAAAAACTAGCAAAGGCAGAACAAAATTGTGAAAAACGAAGAATACAAAGACTTGATATCATCAGCAAAAACTCAGACTAGAAGGTCATGCACAGCATACATTTTCAAATGTTGCTGATGCTATCAAAGAAAACTAACTTGTTACTGGTGAAGACATGACCATACAACAATCAAAACTTAGTGACTACTACAAACCCAGCTCGCAACAAAAAATAAAGATATAATCTTTGTTATAGTAGGCATGACATTTGTTTATTTCACAGGAGTTTTTCTTGCTAGAAGAAATGGCAAGCACTGATGCTAACCTAGCAAAAATATATTACTCCTCAATTGGCTACTAGAAAGGAAAAACTGCAATAGAAAAAAATTCCGCTGCTGTAGGTGGTAATGTTACGCTTGAGCAAGTAAAACACTGGCTTCAGAGGCAAGCTATTTGCCAGATATATTTGCCTGCTTCAAGAAAAATAATAAGACCACACTTTGAAAACAACACCCCAAATGACACACACCAAATGGATCTCTT
Organism: Semisulcospira habei; assembly: GCA_036245525.1. Taxonomy (NCBI): domain Eukaryota; kingdom Metazoa; phylum Mollusca; class Gastropoda; family Semisulcospiridae; genus Semisulcospira; species Semisulcospira habei. The sequence continues at coordinate 98,730,293 of BTPG01000007.1, read as the reverse complement.
GTTCCTTCCACACGATACGATTAGAAAAAAGTGATGCAAGTATGCACTGACTGTCGACGTTGCTTCAAGATTCAAGGTTCAACCTATAACTGACAAAAATGCTATTAGCATAACTGCAGCATTATGATTGATTTATAGCCACAGTCCTCTGAAATACCCTAGGCGTGTGCAAGTTGATGACAGAAGTGAATTCAAAGGTGCAGTTAATCAATTATTTGCTAAGCATGGCTTGCTGGTTAGGTGAAGCAGAAACAGATGTAAGATGTAGAGCAACTGATCCAATATGCTCTATGTCTGTTCACAATATAAAAAATAGTCCCCAGTAACCCATTGATTTATTATCTAAATGAGCATGCCCATCAGACAGCATTTGTCAGAGAAGAATTACAGATTATTCCACCAGATACTTAAACACATTTTAAAATCATTTCATTAACTAATTCATCAATCATTTCATCAACTAATTCATCAGCTATGCCCAGGCGCATAGCCTTTTCCTTACTGTGAAACACTCATTTTGTGTCACCAAGAGCAAGTGACTTTTTGTGTGTAGTGATCATTTCAAGATCATGTTTGTTGGATCTCAGTGACTTGTTTGGATACTCAGGCATTAGTTGTTCATCTAAATCTTGCTTATAATGTTCATGTCGGATATTTTTTATTTTTATCACTATATTTTAATACCTTTTGCTTTGGACTGACTGCCTTTCTAGTGCAGTATGGAATACATATTTTTACCTCAGTCCAATGTACTCAACTATTGGCACTCCATTCAGTTCATCTTTAAACTTCCCAAGCACTTTTTTGTTTTGTGTGCTGTAAAGCGGGTGATCCTTAGGATAATCAGACATGTCGTATAATTATATGCAAATCTGTTTTTATGTTTTCATAAAAGTCTTTAGTAGGCACGCCTATGATCATAGAATCAGTATCAGTATATAACAGCCAACAGTCAAGATACTTCGATTTAAAGTAATCATAGTAGAATTCAATATTCAACAGCATTGATAGTTCAAGTATTGCCATACCAATGAATGCTGGCTTGTTGAGATCAACAAACCTGGATGAGTGTCACCGCATACAACGACTGATGAAACTCTTTATACCCTGTGTATTGTGGCTTGCAGATAAGTTTAATTGTACCTGATTCAGTTGTGGCCAGACTCACATCTTTGTGGTGATGTGGATTTTCCATTGTTTTTTTTTCCAAAACAAGCATTGTTCATAAGCTTAAGGTAGTCTTGTCAAATGCAGTTTTACCATCCCTTGAATGAAGGGTTTTGTTCTTCATTATGTAATCTTTCATGAAAGCACACTAATCAAATTCAATGCCTATGTGAACTTTTTAAAGTATTAACCCATGCCTGCTGTAAAACTGCAGCAGGCAACAGTGACAAATGTAGTTAAAATTATCATTCAAATTTTGTACAAGTTTTGTGTTTTCTTTATTTCCTGTCAAAGACATTTTCCCACTGCTAATAGATAATCATTTGTGATAATCATGTAGGTAGTGATCCAACCTTTCTCGTGATTTTGATCATGAGTCATAATACAGTTTGTTAAGTATGTTATATCACACTGTGACAAATCATGCAGAGAAAAGTTTCTCAAGGGCAATAGGCCACGGACCACAGTGTTGTTTCCATACTGTCCAGTCTCTTAGCCTTAGTCAGTCCCAGTCATCCCCTAATTTTTCAATTCCCTAAAAAACACTAACGCCCACCAGGTGCACATTTGCCATGCACAAAATACAAAAAAAAAAAAAACAGCACATCACCCGTCTCATTTCTTGGCTATGAAACTGGTTCCTTACCAACCCCACACCCAAGCACAGCTGAAATCAGCGTGCCCCTCAAATCACTATGTCAAAGGCAACTCAACATAGGCCCACAATTGTCCACTGGATAAGCTCAGAATGGTATGAATCAAAGCACCAAACATGTCTCCTCTCAGCTAACCACAAATTTCCAGCAAATTCCAACATTCAGCCCAACTGCAAATTTTCAAACAAGGCAAAAATTATTTTTAAAAACACGGGGCCTCTTACTGCCTGAACTTCCCAATTTAAATGTATAACGTGACCTGTCAGAGAAACTGTCCCACCTGAACACCATTCAATCTGCCATCAGTGCAACCCTTAGACAATAGCTAAGTCAAACCCAAAGTGACACCCTTGAAAGTTGCTGCATCTTTATGTTATGGCCCATTATGTGAAGTGCCTTGATGTGGCGTTCACAATGCTGTTGATGTGTTGGATCATGCATATCTGATGCCATGAAAAACAGCCTAGATATGGTCAGAATGCCTCCAAAATTGGCATGTACATCAAGTAATATATCTGATCTTCAGAAATGTTGCATTTGAGACACAGGCACATGAAAGTTTATTCTTTCATATTTTTCCATTGCCTACCCCCCCCTATTTTTTCTGTTTTTCCAAGTTTACACACGCATGCAATACAGTCAAACTGACTTCTGGTGGGCTGGACAACTTTAAAAAGTTACCATGACACTGACACTGATGAAAAATGAGCTTTCAGACCCAAGGCCATTTCCTTGTGTATCTTAGGGCAGCCCAAAAGACAACGCCCAGGCATCCTCATTGACCCTGTTGTCTGGTGACAACAAGCTGGGAAGAGGCCTGTAACCAGCTGCCATGCCCTATATGCTGCTGGCAATCTTTCCTCAGGCAAAAGGGGTCATGAAACAGCTCTGCAATTTAAGCATTAAGTCTACTGAGCTATCCCACAGGAAAAAGACTGCACAAAACAACCAAAACTATGTTACGCGAGACACACTGCATACGCTAACAAGTGTCTGGAGTGCTTATTTACGAGGTAGCAGAGAAAAATTGTTATGTACAGTTCATTTTTATATAAAACACACTTGTCAGAGTCTCAAAACACCTCAGCTCATCTTGCAGATGCAGTAGGCATGTGTGTGCCAAACTTGTGAACACTCCTGTAAAAGCCTGTACTGGTGCCTGCAACTGCTGGTCCCATAACAATGCACTCAAATGAGCTTTATGCAGTGTACAAGTGCTTGTGTTTGGTTTGGAATAGACACCAGAGACATCCCTCATGACAATTATGACCCTCTCTCACAAAATTATCTTAACTCGCATTTTGAATGTTTTGACATATATACATTTCTGAAAACTACAGTGTTTGCTGATTACTGTGATATATGACTGTATGCTGTAGTGCAAAAATTATAGAAGTTGTTAGAGTTTAAAGTTGTTAAAGCCTCCGATGGCCATTTTGAGAAAACAGCCTGTGAAGTTTTTGTGTGCAGCATAATTGGGGCCAAGGGCAGACTTTTAAAATCATTTTTAACCTATTTAATGGTATTTTTTAGGATAAAGATTTTAACCATATGATACTTTGGTGTATGTAGAACACATTTCTGCAAAAAAGTGAAAATGACCCAGATTGACCCCCACCACATATTATTTCGTGTAGTGCTGATCGGCTCCCTGCGAGTTAAGACTGGTTTCATGAGAGAGGGTCACAATTACAGCAGAATGACACCTCAGATGCAACCAGTGTAGTAGGACCATGCAAAATAACACTTCTGCATGTCACATTATTTTGGCAGCTTATTTCACTCTGAGGTCAGCTGTCTGATGAAATGCACATGCTAACACTGTTTCATTGTAGTTTTTATCTTAACCTTTGATCTTAAGCCCCAAACCACCACCACCCCCCCCTCCTCTTCCCCCCTCCCCCCCAACCCAAACCCCTACCCACCCCACCCTACACCCACCCCACACAACTTCAATAACTGAAAGAGTGAATTTTTTTAACGCATTTATCAAACTGAACACCCCAAACCCCACCCCTTTCAAGGTCAAGATCAAAGGTCACAGCTCATGGTCGAAGGAAAGACTCATGACTACCTGTAAGACAAAAAATAAATGAGCAAACACACTAAACCTAGCTCACAGTGCAGGTAAACAGGGTGTTACCACTCAAAACATGCCAAAACGACTATAAAACTGCATGCACAGCGATTTTTGGGCAAAATTTCAAATTTTTCAAGATTTTCTTACTTTTCCAACTGCAAACAGCCAAACTCAATGATCTGGTTACACTAAACCAGTTTCCGGTCTATGTCACATATGGCATGTGGTGCACCTGACAGGCCACGGACCACAGTGCTGTTTCCGTACTGTCCAGTCTCTTAGCCTTAGTCAGTCCCAGTCATCCCCTAATTTTTCAATTCCCTAAAAAACACTACCGCCCACCAGCTGCACATTTGCCATTCACAAAATAAAAAAAAAATATAAAAAAAAAACAGCACATCACCCGTCTCATTTCTTGGCTATGAAACTGGTTCCTTACCAACCCCACACCCAAGCACAGCTGAAATCAGCGTGCCCCTCAAATCACTATGTCAAAGGCAACTCAACATAGGCCCACAATTGTCCACTGGATAAGCTCAGAATGGTATGAATCAAAGCACCAAACATGTCTCCTCTCATGGGGCGGTCCGTGGTGCAGTGGTTAAGGCGCCTGCCACCAATGCTAAAGGTGCGAGGTTCGATTACGGGTTCCGGCGTCGGATTTTTCTCCTCTAGTAAGTGTCACCGTTAATTCAGGCGGACCGTCGGGGGTTCTTTCTCCGGGTACTCCGGCTCTTCCTCCCCCTCCACTTTGGTATCAGTTTCAGCCCACTTAATCAAATTTCAAATACAAACGATTTTGAATTTCCAAAACCTTCAGTAGCTCGCTTGAGCTTTCCCTTAGCACCACGTGAATGTTCTGTGTTTATGTACAGTGTGTGAGTGAATGCGCGTGATTCACGTGAGCGTGTTTGTTGGGTTCAGTTCGCGGCGGCGCTTTGAGCCGATTTTCATTTGGGATAAGGCGCCTATTTAATGCGCTTATTATTATTAGCTAACCACAAATTTCCAGCAAATCCCAACATTCAGCCCAACTGCAAATTTTCAAACAAGGCAAAAATTATTTTTAAAAACACGGGGCCTCTTACTGCCTGAACTTCCCAATTTAAATGTATAACGTGACCAATAACTCAGTTATGGCCCAGCCCAGCCATAAGGTTATTAGTGTACTTATTGTATGACCTTGACCTTGAGGGGTCAAGGTCATCAAGATATTTGTTGTTAGCTTTGGCATAATTATTTGTTGCTTTACCTATACTTCCTCTCAAACCACGCTCCACAATGTCAACCATTATGCGTTCAGACAGCAAGTCTATCTGTATCTTAGCAGATTTTAAAATTGCATCCCATGTCATGCCAGGACTAGTTTTATAGCTAGCTGGGTCAAGACTGTAGTGTAACAGACCCTTTTTATGGTAGCTTTCAAATACGTATGCTAGCAAACAAATGTCAGCTTTTAAATACTGGTCATGGTAGTCACCAATTGTTTGACATCTTATTTTATCCCAAGCATCAAGAGCATTCAGTCAGAATTTCCTTTACCATTTAGTGTAGAATAAAAGTTATCTTTTAAAGGCAGAGACGATTCCTCAAACACAACCCAGTCACTGATCTACTCATAAGGGTAGACGTCTTTCTTGACTAACTCTGGTTCAAAGTATTAGTTGGTTGGTTGGTTAGTTCGGGTTTAACGTCCACAGCACCGAGGTGATCATGGACGGACCTGACGGGCGGGTTATGGGGACATAGAAATCTATTGCCTATGGAGTACGACCTGAACACTGATCAACTCAGGCGCGCTCCAACTGTGCCACTTTGATTTACCAGGACCTTTCAACAGACATGCTATTGAACAAATCCATTTTTCCCCCTGGATTGTGAGTCCAGCTACCGGGGCCGGGACGGGATTCGAACCCATGACCCGGCGATTCCTTCACTCTCCTGCTCCGACATTTAACCGCCTGAGCTATTTCGGACTCCCTGTCAAAGTATTTAGTTGTTATTGGAAAATATGACAGTCCTTCTGCCAGACTAGCAAGTCCTGAGAACAAATGCTGCATGGAACCATAAAACACAAGTTTAATGTCTAACCTCAAAGTCAAGTACTTCTCAGTTGTCTGGGCAATACACCTAATGTTCTTGTAAGACTCATCTACAGCCCGCATATTAATGTGTGATTCATATCCCTTGAGATTGTGAAAAACATAGGTAGTTTGTATGTCTTGGGAATTATTTTTAATAATAGGTTACAATGTAACGCCCAGTTATTTGGTCATGGTTGCGAACTTTATCACCCTCCAGGAGTTGTTCACAAATCCAGCATATCTCTGCTGTATCAAAATTCAGCTTATCCTCTTCTGTCATCATCAAAAGCTTTTAACATGTAGTGAGATACGGTCCTACATTACTATGCACTTGTCTTATTTCTGCTAAATCTCCCACCCAGATCTGACCTGGGGGACTTGGGTGGGGTTAACTACTTTTTAGTTCTCATGGTCACACTTGTCAGCCCCACAGGGTGGGTTTCCTTTTCGATTCTGGGGCATGTGTTTCTGTCTACCCTTGGTCCATTCACCTGTATTTGCCTTTTTTAAACTCTCTGTAGCTCTTGATATTGGATGTGTGTTGCTAAATGGTCTTAGCTTTATTTAGGACCCATGTTGTAGGTTTATTTAAAGTATTGGACCAGCTGGCGACATGCATTCAATATTCTGTTTAGTTTCTTTCACAAGCAGTGCAGGCACGTCCTGAGAAAGCCTTGTTGCTGTCGGGACGTTAAGCAATATGCAATCAATCATTTCTGCTAAAAATTCACCTGCTGCATTTTCACCTCTGTAGATAACAGGCTTTGTATGCCCACCATCTGACTTAACAAGAATGTATCCGAAGGAGCACACCACTTGGTCACTTAATTTTACAGTCTTTGGTAGTGCTTCTGGAACAGGACCCGCACATGATACAAGCAGTGATTCAAAATTGGCATACATTACAAAAGGCAGCTTTTGCTGTTTTCCATAGTTCTCAAAATATACCTGACTACCAGGACCTGGATACCTAAGTATTGTTTGAATGTCATCAGTTGACCTGCAATGTTGAACATGTTTGTGTGCTAACTTAATAGAGGAAAACCTTTGCAAACAATTCATTCATACTTTCTGTTTCTCTTTGTTTTGTTGTATGTCCGTGAATTAGCCATGAAATATTTCTGATAATTGTATAGTGAAAGTTATCTCTAGAGCTTATTAGTAACATGTCAACACAAATATTTTCTGGCTGACTGTAGGTTGGGGCAAGTGGTGATACTCTAATTGGTTGCAACTTATTATCAGACTCAGTGTCCCACACATACACATTCATAGATATACCATAGATATCGTCTTATTCTATACCTGCGTATTTCTCTGTGGGCTCGCAATTGGGTGCCTGATAGGCGGGGGCAGGGGATCTAACTGTTGTCCAGTGCTGACTAATTCCCCTTGGTTTGTTGTACAATTCTGCCAGTGCTAGCCTCACCTATCTGGTTTGTGAGTATCTCAGTATAACTCGAGGCAAATTTGTATCGTTACATTGTTGTGTAATGTTCTGTGCATCTACTGTGGGAATACAGGGTATTTACCCGACCACATATAGTAATGCACCTTCGTGTTTGTGTATGTATGTTTCCCCTACCTACTTCCTAAGTTCCGGAGAAAGACATGGGTTATATAAGAGACCTGATGCATCTTATTTTGAAGATGCAAATGATCGTCTTATTTTATACCTGCATATTTCTCTGTGGGCTGGCGATTGGGTGCCTGATAGGCGAGGGCAGGGGATCTAACTGTTGTCCAGCGCTGAGTAATTCCCCTTGGTTTGTTGTACAATTCTGCCAGCGCTAGCCTCACCTATCTGGTTTGTGAGTATCATAGATATACCAGGATTTAATTTTTCAAACAAGTATATGTCCTCCACCTTCTATACCAGTGAAGTTGAGTTTGTTTACAAATTTTGTATAGTTAGACATACGCTCAGGTTTTGATTTTACAAAGTAAAGTTTAGGTTTGTTGTACATTGCTTAACATCTGAACAGCAACAAGACTTTCTCAGGACGTGCCTGCACTGCGTATGAAAAAAACAACAACAAAAAAAAAAACGAATATTGAATGAATGTCGCCAGCCTGTCTAATACGCTAAATAAACCTAAGACCATTTAGCAACACACATCCAATATCAAGAGCTACAGACAGCGCAGACACTAGCTAGAGTTTAATAAAGGAAAATACAGTTGAATGAACCAAGGGTAGACAGAGGCACATGCCCCAGAATAGAGGGGAAAACCACACTGTGGGGCTGACCAGGGTGACTCTGGTAACTAAAAAGTAGTTAACCTAACCCAAGTACCCCAGGGCAGACCTGGGTGGGGGAAAGTGAAGTTTAGGGAGCACACACCATATTAAACAACAGTGATCATTGTTCTGAATATAAACCAACAAATAATAATTTGAAAAAATTGCAGTTTGTGTCATGACACTTTATTGACTGCAACATCTACAAAACAAACATTCAGGTTTTTTTAGTTGTTGGTATATTTGTTCACACACTGTCTCAAACCAATTATCATTAACTTTAAAAGTATGTGTCTTAAGATCACCAGCAATGTACTCTAAAAATGGTTTTCCATCAATATATTCCAAAGTCACATGATATGTAAGGTATATCACCGCTGATACTGCTATTACAGGCACAAGCGATTTTATGGCAAGTTGTTGTTTGGAAGGCATTCTAATATCTTCAAAGTGTTGAACATCTCTGAAGCAGTCTGTGATATCAACCGCTTGCGCTTTACTGTCCGTCATCTTTTTTATGACCAAAACAAAAGAATAAATTAATTTATTAATCCATACCCAGTGGACTGATCTGTCTTTAAGACAAGCTTTAGATGCATAGTTGATTTCAGTTTGTTTTTTACAATGTCTTGTTCATGTCTCGTTCATAACATCGTTTTTCATGAGACAGTCTTCAAAGCTGTCATGGTCCTTACAGTAAAACAAACAGATACACTTTAGTTGCTCTAGAAAATCTTTTAGTACAGCATTATATTTTTGAGTGAGAATCCAGACACTAATGTTTGCATGTCTGCCACTGAAGGCAAGTTCTGCTAAAGTGTTTCTCTTCTTAACAATATCTTTCTCTGCAGAGCAATCATCAACTATGAACAAAGTTGGCTGCTTTTCAAATTTCTTGTAAAAATACTGCAGGTAGTCATTCACTTTTTTCTCAGGGTCAACTAAATAAATGTTGTGATCAGACAAAGTGAATAAACTGTTGTGATAAGCTTTGTTGTGTTTGATCGTTGGGCAGAATATCACAATGTTTTCAAAGTGATGGATGTAATTTGTTTGTAATAGATCAAGAATAAATTCAGTTTTCCCACAGCCTGTGACACCACAAACAAACCACAGTGAGAATCAAGGGTCAGCAAGTTCATTTAAAAACTAAATATAATTTGAATGCATGGCACCACTCAGTCTACTTCTTGAATGTTCAGTTGAGCGTCATATATCAGATACAGGTAAATATTTATTACTCCCGTTGATTCACTCTTTTTTTTTTATCTGAATTGTTATCCCGTCACTGCCATTCTCGACAGCATGGCCTGACCCGCGTAGGTAGTCGACTTCTGTACTGCATAAGTCTACCCAAAGTGCATAGTTGTCCATCAGGTATAGGTTGATTCTTACGTCATACAAATATAGATCTTTGCATGCAATGCTTGCAGGTTTTACTATAAATCTTTCACTTTATGATCTCTTCAGTAAGGTAGCATGCCTGAAGCATACACTTGATTTGGATGCCCTACAATAGTGCAGGACAAGTGTGTAATCTTTGGATTGTAGAATGTTTCTGACTCCCTTTTGTATGGGCTTCCCTATTCAATGACCAACATAATAATGCCTTTCAGTGACCTAGCAGATGTGTTCAAGTTGATGTTCCACATTGGATCACTTTTGTCTTTGTGCAGTAAAACTGTGTCTTATCAGATGGTCATAATAAATTGGAAGTCTTGACTGGTACTGATTTTGTATGAGTCTAGCTAGTTCACTGTGTGTAAAAATTTCATATTCCAAAGAGATGTTTAATATTTTTTATGTTGCGTCTGTGTCACATGTCCTGATAACTTTGGAGTAGTCATTGAAAGTTAGTTCAAAGCTCAGATGGTCATTCAGTGCTCCTTGGTAATAAGGCAAATGTGCTGTTAATATTTCAAATTCAAGTGGAATGAAAAATCTACTTCCATATGTTTCTGCTAATATAACATCCTTTGCAGCTGTTGTTGATTTGTCGCCTGCATCGATTCTAAGTGTTTCTGCTAATATAACATCCTTTGCAGCTGTTGTTGATTTGTCGCTTGCATCGATTCTAAGTTTGGCAATGTTATCAGATTGTATTTTTTGGTAAACATGGGCTTCTCATTCTTCCTTAGTGAGCCACAGATCTTTGTAACAGTTGTATACATCAGCATCATCCAGACTAAACACTTCTTGGCTTCAAGTCTTTAATAGTTAAAATAATTGCTCTACCTAGGTTACCAACATGTGTTCTGTTTGCTTCAGATTCTGATGAAAGTTTAATACTATAAGCAAGGCGTGCAGTACCAGGAACAATAACATCATTGGGAACTAGGTTCGAAAACTTGACACTAAGAGTTTGGTTTTGATCCATGGTGCTAGGATTGTTTGTGATAACATTTGATTGCCTAATACCCTTAACACCTAGAGATTCATGTAGTTTTCTGTATGGGTCTAACTTTGCTCCATAGGATAATGTCATTTTATTTATGCAAAAATAAAAAAATAAAATAAAATTACAACAATGCCAGCGGGAGGATTCGACCATGATACTGACATGGAAGATATGTATAACTATGGTAATAATACAACCTATATGGTTGGTACAAGATATACTTTCAGTTTGCAATGGAAACTTTTAGAAAGTAAAGTAAACTCATTTTATGATCATGTTGGTGACCGCCCAGACGTCATAGATCCTACTCAGTTTGAACTTGACAGCAAGGGCCACTTATTTGTAAATACATCAAAGGAAAAGTGCATCTAACCCATAAAAACAACTCTGCTAAATTTAGATCCTTAAGTACAATCAAAACCGATGTCTGTGGTGAAGCGTACTGCATTACCTTGGTGTTGGTAGTAAGAAGTTACCCAGCAAACTTGAGAGTGCTTTGTATGATGTACAAAAAGGGTTACCAACGGTTCAATCCATGATACGTTCTTTATACCATCTGGGTGTGATGACTTTTGTACTTTAGTTAACTTGTTTCAAAACGTATTTAAAATAAAGCAACTTTAAATCCAGCTAATGAGAGTGTTTGAGGATAAAGAAGAAAATCCAGCTAACTTAATTGTTACATTAGAACTCCAAAACCTATGCCTACAATTTCAAATAAGGGCAGTTACATTGAAGCAAATAAAGATGAAATAACTGGAAGATAGCATGCCAATTTGGCAGTATATAAAATACTAAATGTTCATTTAAAAGAATTAAACATGACTGAAAATGTACACAATGGAAAGCCTTCAACTTTGTTAAGATCTCTGTGCTATTCCAAAGAAAACAATAGCAGATAAACTAAAACTGCAGGAGTATGAGAAACGAAGGTATCTTCTTACAGGTAAAGAGGGTAGACCTGATCCTAATGCTGTGTTTATACCAGCAAATGTTACCATAGCTAGAGAAGCCACAATAGTATTTGAAATCATCATGAGACCTTTAGAATATGATGACTCCGTCACTGAGCTATCCCACGTAAGTTTGATTCCCTGTGCAAATTCTCCTTCTTTAATACTAGCTGTAATATTATTGAAAAAGATATTTTGCTGTCTTCTTGAAAAGCTCGTCCCCACGTATGCTTGTATAACACCCTGGATTTCAAATGTAAACAGTATAATGCTCTTGTCTGTCCCCAGGAGGTAATATGTCATAAATACACTTAAGATTGTTTCACATGGCTTGGCTTTGTAAACTCATGATCAGATCATGTTTATCAGCTGGGCTATTAAAATTGAAATGGACTCACCTGTTTTGAAAAGAACAGCACCCCCCCCAGCTGTGAACGGGAAATTCCAGTAATAGACAGAGGCATCCGATTTTCACTACTAGACTAATATTGAGGGGAAAAAAATGTTATTTTCCTGTACAAGTAACCTGACAAATTTGGCCATATTGTCTGTCTGTCTGTCTGTCTGTCTGTCTGTCTGTCTGTCTGTCTCTCTCTCTCTCTCTCTCTCTCTCTCTCTCTCTCGATTGTATTACACTGTCTGTCTGTCTGTCTGTCTGTCTGTCTGTCTGTCTGTCTGTCTGTCTCTCTCTCTCTCTCTCTCTCTCTCTCTCTCTCTCTCTCTCTCTCTCTCTCTCTCTCTCTCTCTCTCTCTCTCTCTCGATTGTATTACACTGTATTTCTATTTCACAGTGGGAACTCTGACTGGGCATGCACATTTTTGAATGTCTGTTAGCGAAAACAGTGTACCAGTTTGTTGTTGTATATCAGTCCTAAGCATAGATTAAAAACTTTTAACCAGCTAAGCTCACTGAAACAAACAAAAGGCACTTGACTTAGATGTTTTCGTTTCTTCAAAATGGTTTCGATAGAAAGCGGAAACTAAACAAGATGGGATGAACCATAACCCACAAAGTCCCTTCTACATGAGAGCTGTACTCGCTTTCAATGGTCTCTACCTTTTGTCTTTGACCTGATTCTGATGTTCAATTATCTCCTATTGGAAAAGTCTTGCAGATCTGCCAATGCGTCAGTGAGTTCTATAAGGGGCGCAGGACATACGCGTCATTGATGTGTCAAACGTCATTTTTCATTGTCACGACCCCGCTTCCGGGGCGCGAACTATGAGCTCTACAACTCGAGACACACCCGACCCACACTAACACAAACCTAACACAAACACCAGAGGAACAATGACGACGACATTTATTACATATTATACCCCTAACGATCCAAAATATCCTCACTCAATCCTCCCCACGCATTCACAAATCACATCCACACTCACACACGTCCAAACTCCCCAACCTGAATAACCATTATACACAATACAAAATGACAAATATATAATAAAACAAAATATCTCTAATAAAATACAAACGAACAACTGAAACTGAAAAGCTTAATTCACACGCCACTGAGAGACCCCGACGGAAGCACAAGCGTCAAGCGCTAACGCCAGTTAGACCAACGCCTTCGCTTCTGCGAAGCGTCCCTCACAGCACGTGGCTCCTAGCGTAACACAGTATTTCAAATAGCACAATATTAACTATATGATGAATCAAATATGCTTAATAAAACACAAAGGAAGATCGAGAAAAATGAATATAGTTCGTAAGCTACTGAATCTCCCCAGCCGGTGCACGAACGATAAGTTCGAATTAAATTAGTGCTTTCACAATCTAGACATTCACAGCACAAGGCTCCTTTAACTAACACGTTTCAGAATAACCAATATCAGTATACAAATGGAGCAAATATTCTTAATTTAACATAACTGAAAGTTGAATAAACTCAATATATTTCACGTCACTGGACCTTCTCGCCGGAAGCACAACCGTTAAGCTCAGTTCAGCTCGAAGCTCTTGATTCCACGATAAGGCCTTCTGTAACACAGGCTGCCTTTAAATAATACAATATCTCAAACTCTTTCCATCACTGCGACAAAGCTCCTCTCACAGCATTGTCACGAGGAGATGAAATAAATATCACAACGTTTTTTACAACATTATAAACAAATAAAACATTACTTAAATAGGTTAGAAATAATTAAATGGGACGACCCGACCCGACCTGACTAAACACGGAGCGTGCCGCGACACTCGCAACAGCACCCAGGTACGGCGTCGTAGCCCCACAAGACGGAGTGACACAGCCAGCCTCCACTCTCAGTACCACAGCACGGTGGCAGACTTAGACGGTTAGTTCTTTAAGTTTTAGGCCGTTGGATTTGGACCATCGGATTAGGATGCACACTTTCCGTGGAGACACCCCGGTTCGGACGAAGACAAACACAGACAAGACAAGCCAGGGTTCAGTCGTTCCAGCTTTCTTCTTGTCCTAGGACACCGGCTCCCGGACGCGACCAGGGCCGTCCCGTAGGGCCGTCACAGAGGAACGACACGGCTACTTGAGGCTGGCGGCTAATGGAAAACCCCGCCGCACAAACCCCCGTCAGGGACTACTTGAAAAAACGACTGTTCTAGTCCGCAGCTGGAATACGACTCTCTCGTTCGCTGTTGGAAATGCGACTGACTAGAAATTTTGTGTCGTACGTTTAGCAAAAAGGCGCTCAGTCTATCACGTGATGCAAATTCACGTGAGACGAGTACCACCCGATTTCGTTAGACTGAGCGATCACGTGCGTTACGCCGACCTCCAAACTCGCACGGCAGCAAATAGGGAGGGAGGGAGGGAGGTTGACTGATTGTACATTGCTTAACGTCCCGACAGCAACAAGACTTTCTCAGGACATGTCTGCACTGCTTGTGAAAAAAAAAAAAAAAAAAAAACTAAACAGAATATTGAATTATGTCGCCAGCCGGTCTAATACGCTAAATAAACCTAAGACCATTTAGCAACACACCTCCAATATCAAGAGCTACAGGCGGTGCTGACAGTAGGGAGAGTTATTAAAAGGAAAATACAGGTGAATGAACCAAGGGTAGACAGAAACACATGCCCCAGAATAGAGGGGAAACCCCACCCTGTGGGGCGAGAGGGAGGGAGGGAGGGAGGGAGAGAGAGAGAGAGAGAGAGATGAATCTTTTTTTTTTATTCAGGATAAAGAGAGAGAGAACAATGAACAATGAACAATGAACAATGAACCTTTATTTTCCAACGGTAGAAGTTATTGGTAACAGGACCAGTTTTCAAACTTGCCGTTGCTACATCTACTACATAAGTGACATAGACATATAAACATACACATACCACACACTGCTGCATGCATGCATTCGCTCACGCACGCACGCACCACGCACATACACACATACCCACACACGCACTCAGGTACGCACGCATGCACATCACAACTCGCGCATGCACGCACGCACACACACACACACACACACACACACACACACACACACACACACACACACACTGACACACACACTCATGTACACCGCAATTCAGTACGCATGCACACACGCACGAACACTCTCTCTCTCTCTCTCTCTCTCACACACACACACACACACACACACACACACACACACACACACTTACACACGCACGCACTCAGGCACATACGCACAAAAACAAACACACGCTCTCGGACACGCACTCCAGACATACCTACCCGCATACGTGTACGCACAAAAATATAAAATGAGTAAAACTGCAAAGTAAAGCAATAAACAAAAAACCATTCAGTACATTAAAGTTCATACAGCAAGGGCAAATATGTATGCAGGTGCTATCTCTCTCCCCCCCCTCTCTCTCTCTCTCTCTCTCTCTCTCTCTCTCTCTCTCTCTCTCTCTCTCACGCCGACACACACACACATACACACACACACAGCATGCACGCACGTGCGCGCGCACACACACACACACAGAGTCACACATACAGTACACACACACACACACACATACGCGAGTGCGCGCCCAACATATCGAGCACACACATATGAAGGCAAAAACATTATAAACAGTACATGCAGTATTCAATGTACTCTTTGGCATTCAAATATTATGATACGGCTATGGGGAAAAGGGACTCTCTCTCTCTCTCTCTCTCTCTCTCTCTCTCTCTCTCTCTCTCTCTCTCTCTCTCTCTCTCTCTCTCTCTCTCTCTCTCTCTCTCTCGCACACATACACACACATACACACACACACACATACACATACAAACTCACACACACGCACATGTTCACATCTGAACACACGTGCAAGTTCTCCAAATACTGTAATGATTAGATTACGTCAGAGATTCTAGGTGTTTGAAGAGGCTGTCCCTATATGAGGTGAGCGTCTTTGCGTTTCTGATTTCTGCAGGAATAGAATTCCAGAATGAACTTCCCGAGAATGACAAGCTGGTTTTGAATAAATCAATACGCGGCAGGGGTACTTTGAATTGTTGTCCATGTCTAGAAGCTACAGATGTCCGTTCTGCGAAAAAAGAACTCAAGTACAGTGGACATGATTGCGTGTACAGCTTGTACATCAATACACCTTTATTGAACTGAAAGTGATGGGATAGAGGGAGAATTTTTAAAGTTTTAAGCTTTTCGTCAGTTGAGAGTTCGGGATCGGGAAATATAAGCTTAGCAGCTCTCCTATGTAGGGAGTTCAGCCTCTTCAAATGTACATCACTAGAACCATCCCACACTGTTGATGCATAGTCTATGTGCGACTTGACATGAGCATTGTAGAAAAGAAGACGCGTATCTGTGTCAGTAATTGTTTTCAATTTTGACAACATATACAGGCTTCTGGAAACCCTTTTGCACACATTATTAATATGCAGTTGCCATTTAAGCTGATCATCTATAGTGACCCCCAAGAGGCGGTGGTGTGATACTTGCTCAATTGGGCTGCCGTTTATAGACAGACTAAGAGAGAGCGGGCATAGCTGGTGCTTTTGACGTGTGGTTATAACCATGCATTCTGTTTTTGACGGATTCAGGGACATGGAGTTGGAATGACACCAGTCGGTGACCTCACGCAGGCTTTCCTGCAGACGCGTGTTAATTGCAGCTACATTTTTGTGAGGAGTGTGTAGTGTGCAGTCGTCAGCAAACATGTCACAAGAAATATCGCGGCAACTAATATGCAGTGGAAGGTCATTGATAAATATGCAGAACAGCAATGGCCCGAGGACAGAGCCCTGAGGTACGCCGCTTTTGACGAGACCATACGAGGATAAGGATCCATTTACCAGTACTCTTTGCTTCCTTCCGCTTAAATATGAAGTGAACAATGAGACAGCACCTGCATTGCAGAGATATGCTTGAAGTTTTGTCAAAAGAATGTTATGATTTACAAGGTCAAAAGCTTTCTTAAAATCAATGAAGATCGACCCAGTTATTTGGGAGTTATTTATGGATGCTAGCCATGCATCAATAAGTCTTGTTAGTGCCGTGTGGCAAGAATGCTTGGGGCGAAAGCCGGACTGAAATACGTGCAATAGACTGCGACTCTCCAAATATTGATAAAGGTGTTTGTGCACGTGTCTTTCAAGAGGTTTGGAAAGGCTGGATAATATTGAGATGGGTCTATAGTTATTAACATCAGAGAGATCTTTTGATTTAGGCAAAGGGATAACCTTGGCTTGCTTCAGTTCTGATGGAAATATATTTTGTTGGATGCATAAGTTATAAATATACGTTAACGATTCTACTGTATAGGGAAGGGACAGTTTCAGGATTTTAGGACTGATCTCGTCAGGTCCCGATGATTTTTTGTTTTTCAGTGACCCGATCAGTTTTCCTACTTCATACACAGCTAGAGGCGGTATAGAGAAGGGGGGTGTGTCCTTAGTTTTCTGCTTACAGAAGTTAAGCAGGGCCTCCGGGCATGTGTAAGACGCGTTTCCGCTTGAGGGTATGATTGACTCGGCAACAGACAAGAAATGTTTGTTAAAGGTGTCTGCAGTAATACTAGAAGGAATGGCTGACGATTTCTTGCTGTTACCTCGGGTGACGAGATTAACCGCGCGCCAGAGTGCGGCAGTATCTCTGTCTTCTTTAATCATTCGTTCGTTCGTTCGTTCGTTCGTTCGTTCGTTCGAGAGAGAGAGAGAGAGAGAGAGAGAGAGAGAGAGAGAGAGAGAGAGAGAGAGAGAGAGAGAGAGAGAGAGAGAGAGAGAGAGAGAGAGAATTACATCATATTTAGAGTATTATGTCAGTATCTGCGTAGTGACGGAGTTACCTCTTTTACGTCACCGCCACTGTCTGACTTTCTCTAGAAGTAAAGGTTTTTTAGTGGTTTAATTTTTTTCTGAAAAGAATTAATTTTTACTAAAGAAGTTGAAAGGATACAAAACTGGCTAACGAACTCATCCAACGTCTTTATCCAATCTAGGTATATGCAAAAGTTCAAGTAAATAAGGACAAAAACTGAAAAGTATGGACCATAATCTGAGTCAACCGACTTCCAATAAACGGTTTTTATGTCTTCAATGAGACATTCAATTACAATATGCTCGGAGGCTCTCCTTAAGAAAGTATTTCGCCAAGTTTCAGGCTTGTGTGCACAGAAATATTGGAGATCCTCTTGTTTACATACATACGCACACACATACATACATACGCACATACATAGATACGCATATACGGCGCTTCGCGCCAAATGTACGTTCAGCAGCGAGGTTAGCGTAACTAGACATGTCGTAATTTTATCTTGTTACTTCAATTGTTACAGGTTTAGCCTGCCCGCCTTTGACATCATGGACATGCTATTAAATTTGCCCCACCGCGACCCGTCCTAAAACAAAATTTAAACAAAAACTTCTATAAATAGAATTAACTTAAAAATAAATATTTTCAACATGGTAGATACTGAGGAAGGAAGTTAACTTTACATTTATCTCACGGTATGGACCCATTTGTCTGAAAACAAAAGCGATATGTCGGGATTTAGTGTTACATTAACCCATTCAGCCCGGCGCACGTATTTCCCAAATTTGGAGACGGCATCTAACGACTATGAACCTGTTGCAGGAGATGGATCGACCATGATAATTCAAGGGCAGTGCCGACAGGCGCCAAGCTAATCTGACACTGCCCTTGAATTATTAAGGTCGACCCATCTCTTGCTGTAGTGCGTCAGGGCTGAATGAGTTAAATTGTTTGACACCACGTAATAACAAACTTCGCTTAAATAACAACATATATAAATCTTGGTTTCCTGCGACGTTGTTATACCCGGAGTTTACTGTATACTGATGTGTTTCGTATTTTTTTTTTTTTTGTTGTCTTCAGCAGCGGACGTGTGTGATGCATTCCTCCGGTTTAAATACGTGTTGTATGACCAGGGCGGCCTACTGCAAAATTCATCAAACTCAACTGTTGTTATTAAACAAGCAGGCACATACCTCATTGGTCTAAGGTATGTAGATTAATTGTAAAGATGATGATGATGATGGGTGTGGTGACGATGACGATGAGAACGTAGATTCAGCTGGGTGTTAATGGGGGTAGGATAGATGGTGACGACAGCGGTGTGGCAGCGTTGGTGGTGATGCTGATAATAGTGCCACATAGATAATACAACAATAGATAATAATTCAAGATTCAAGATGACTTTATTGTTGCTGTGATAGAAAATAATCATACACAGCAAAAATTGTCTTGCCACCGCAGGTGCTGCTCACATTTACTCACTAGCTCATTCCACAAATTACAATAACAGAGCTACAAAATGGACAATGAATCGGGACGGGTGAAGCCCGTCGCCAAGGCATTATTCTAATGGCCGCATGGCGCTAGTGGCCTCATCCCGACCCGAACCACCCTGACACAAACAGAATGATAAGACAGCCCTAAGTCTCCGTGACTAGTATATGCTCTTTTGTTAAATCCCTACTTGACTTAAGCTAGTGCATAAAAATACAATTTAACAACAGAAACAAATTACCGTCGAAAGGAAAATAATCTCCCATCTAGGCAACATAAAAACAACGGTCAAAGTTGCACCAGGAGGCCCGTCGCTATAGTACAGCGCCGGTATTTAGAGGGCACCGCTCCGACAAAGTCCGTCAACACTGTGACTATTTAAAACATATAAATATCATTCTTGTATCCGTCATGAGTCATTATATTAAAATACCCATACACCCCGGCACACACAGTCATGTTCACTCACTGGCACACTGCTTTTGGGGAAATGTCTGTCCACAGCGAAGGTCAGCGAACCAGGCCGATGCTAGATAAACACGGCCCCCGGCTGGTAGATCTGCTTCTCTGTTTGCTTTCACGCTTTTCTGTGGAGTCAGACAGAATAAATAAAAATCTGGCATCAGTCTGCAAACAATGTAGGATGAACCCGGAATAGCACATGATTAGTTATTCCACAGTTCGTCTGCACGCTCTATTTTGACTATAGAGACTGGCTCGAAGTAGGTTGAAATTCCGACTGTTACACTGAAGATGAAGACGATCCGACTCAGTATTGCAAAATAAAGATGATATTCTATCAAATAAGTTAGTGAACAAGTACATCACTGTTTCCTAGGAACTTGTTGGCACAACACTGCCTAGCAAATAATAATCACAGACGTCGCTTCAAAGCACAGTTGACGGATTTTCCCGGAACGGCCGGCCAGGAGATGGTGCCTGGCCGCCATCTTGCCCCAACTAATGCTGAGATAGTGACGTTACGATCATTACGAACAGATTAATGAATAAACGATTCATCGTACTACGATAGCCCCGTCGACTTGCGAGTTACGTTTTGAGCGGGACTGAGTGCATTGCACGACGAGTACTGAAATGTCCTCGTACACTGTACATCATTTCAGTGTTTTTACACGTTTGACTCAGTCAGGAGAGGCCGCCAGGACTAAGCGTAATTTTCAGTCAAGCATGGGACCTATCTGAGTAGGTTAATATAAGCATATGTACCCACTCCATAAAGTTTTCCCTTTTTTGACACATGTATTGATATATTGTATAACAAACAAATTAATATTCACGAGCTTGCGCACCAAGAAGACTCAATCTTGCTGATACTTGGATTTTCAAAACGGAAACGCAAAATATGCTCACACTGCAACATTAACGCGCTCTTTATGTGTTGTAGTAATGAGATACTTCTTAGTGTGTATGAATGCTTGAAATGTATATCCTATTCACACACACAAACGGCGAAAAGACCCCAGAAAACATGCGAGTCAAGCTGGACTGACAAGTGAAATTGACGAGATGTCAGCTGGCGATCGACAACCTGAGAAATGAACAAAATAAACAAACTTGCTGGCACCTTACCTTTATATAATCTTTGAATCTTGCCTGTAGAGGCTGAATTTCTGTCATCAGTGGAGGATAGTACCTTTTAAATTGTGAAAATATCAAGTAAATTGGGTCAGTTTGCTATTCCTTGGACAATTCATGTGAAAGTCACGATTTTGTAATCACAGATCGATGGATATGGAGGAATTTTGCAGGTCGCAACGACTAGACAAACCTCTCTTTCGCTCGCGTGACTTTTGATTGCGCAGTTCATAGTGATTAGTGAATAATTCCGGTTTTATGGAACAATTCTCATTACTTTTGATTATACCTCGTATAACCTCAGTTGTAAGTTCCGAGCGTGTAAAATGCAGAGAATCACCGAAAGAAGAAAAAGACACGATCAGAAAAGACATTTATGACACAATTATGACAATTATGACATTTATGACACAATTTATTACTATTTTGAAATATTAATGTTTTCAAAATAGACAAACAAACAAGCTTACGATTCGCTGTTTATCTTGTCAGTGCGTGGAGAAAGTAAGTGAGACTTTTCTCCACGCTCTGACAAGATATGTAGTGAATAGTATATTTGTTTGCTTGTCTACTTTGAAAGAAACATTTACCTGAAATATTAATAAATTGTGTTGCACCTGTCTTTCCTAAAGGCCGCTGTGAGATTACCTTAGTCGCATGCTCGGCGTTAAACACCAATAATCAATCAATTAATCTTTCCTAAAGGCTGTTCTTAATTAAACGAACCTTAGTTCGCAAACTCTGACGATCTAGAATTCACGATCTCGGGCGAACCAGGTTGGTTCTTAATTGGACGATTTAAAGATACGGCGAACATAATTCGAAGTAGTTCACGAACCTCGGCAAACCATAGTTCGCTGTCGGAAAACGTTCGCTCGACATGTCGAGCGATCCAAGACGAACCTTTTCTCTGATTGGTCAAAACTTTTACCCTCTTCTGCGTTTGAGATAAGAAGATAGTCACCGATACAAACAACTATGGCGGACAGCGATATTTCACTCTTGCGAAGAATAAGACCTCTTTTTTTTTTTTTTTTTTATTGATTTGTGGGAGGCGCAACGCTGTTTGTGGGATCGCTACTGCAAGGACTACAAAAACAAGAATCGTTCAAATCGCGAAGCGGCATAGCGGCAGTCATTTTGAACACCTTCGCAGTACGCTGAATCAAGCATTTCAGTTAAGAAAGAGAACCATGGCAAACCTGGTTTGCTGAAGTTCGCCTAGGTTCATTCCGAAACTCAATTAAGAAACAAACCAAAAGATTGCCGATCTTCTCCGATCTAGGTTTGCTGATCAAGAGTTCGTCCAATTAAGAACAGCTCAAAGCGTTCTTTTTTCTTCGTTGGGTTGTTCTCTGAATGTTGTTGATTGCTTGTACATTGCTTAACGTCACGACAGCAACAAGACTTTCTCAGGACGTGCCTGCACTGCTTGTGAAAAAAAAAAACTAAACAGAACATTGAATGTATGTCGCCAGCCGGTTCAATACATTAAATAAACCTAACACATGGGGCCTAAATAATGCTAAGACCATTTAGCAACACACATCCAATATCAAGAGCTACAGGCAGTGCAGACAGTAGGGAGAGTTTTAAAAAGGCAAATACAGGTGAATGGACAAAGGGTAGACAGAAACACATGCCCCAGAATAGAGAGAAAAACCCACCCTGTGGGGCTGACCAGGGTGACCCTGGGTACTAAAAAGTAGTTAACCCCACCCAAGTCCCCCAGGGTGGGGTTTCTCTGAATGTGATCAGATATGTTGTGATTCTTAGTATCTTGCTAAACACATGTATGAAGCCGGGACGTTTTCAGAAATCATCCTGAACTGCTTTGGCGCGAGGTCCAATCGACCCTGGAGTTGACCGTTACATATGCCACCGGAAGAGAGGGAATACTACTGAGAGTAATGTCCTTTCGACCTTCAGAAATTTACGGTGTACGAGGGACTGACTGTGTTTATTTCCTGAGAAGAGGCGACCGTCTTCAGGTGGATATGAAAAAGACATTATACATATCAACACTAACTGGAGCATGTCAAAAAGTATAGAGGCTACGCTGTACCGTAGCCTCTATACTCTTTTAGCATGCTCCAAGCTGCTTTCCAGTGTGTGTTGGAGGTCCCCTAATCGGATAAGCGGAGATGATGGTGCAGGTCTGGCGACCTTAGTCTATAGATTGGTTAATTTGGGGTTTAACGTCCACGGCTCCGAAGTGATAGTCGACGGCCCTGACGGGCGGGATATGGGGGATAGAGAAATCTATTGACCATGAAGTACGACCTGAACACTGATCAATTCAGCTGTGCCACTTTTGTTTATCAGGACCTTTCAACAGACATACTATAGTACAAGCCCGTCTTTTTTCCCTGGATTGTGACTCTATCTACCGGGGCCGGGGCGGGGACTCGAACCCACGACCCGGCGATTCCCTTCGCTCTTTTTCTCTCCGACCTTTAACTGCCTGAGCTCTTTCGGACTCTCTTAATCCCTACACTGCACTGTCAGGAAAAGTAAACACCAGTCTACTGCAGGAGGCATAGAACTTCATGAGCACCCGTGGATGCCAGGGCACATGAGGTTCTATGTCTATTCATTTGTTCGTGCGCTGTTGTGTCCCCGAATACATGATTTCTTTGGCGTTGAATTCACTAGTTAATTCATTCGAGACAATCGGCATTCGGATACCCGGCTTAAACCGCGTATCCGGAAACCGTCCGTCTCTAATGAGTTAAACATAACTTGCGGCCGGTGGTAGTGATGAGGTTGCAGGCATGCTCAGGCAAATGCCGATACTGTCTGCCGTATATAATAATAATATCATGCAGTGGGCAGATGTTCACATCTGCACGGGACATAGACGACCCCGCCCTCCACGAGTCGCCTGCTGCCTTGCAGGCCTGGCCGCTTGGCTGCGGAAAGGCTAAGGGAGGAAACCCCTGACATCAAAGCCCCCGTGTCTCCGGGGAAGGCTTTTGAGCCAGAGACTAGGACAAGGACAGTCTGATATAAAACCTACGACCCGAGGACCTCGATGCCATCGTCCCAGCTTGCTAGGCCATGGCAGATGAACCAAGGGTTTAAAGGGTGGGGCCAGTACTGCGCACACTGCACTCCACCAAAAAGCTCCACCGCGCAGGCTTTAGGAAACGTCCACGGACCATGACACTGACATTCCAAGTCCTGTAGCGACGGGCGAGGGGCGAAACGGCAGGTGAAAGATGTCACTGGAAGCCGCAGTCTCAAACCTGCATGCAGGCGGTTCAGGATATTGGTCGCCTGATGTTGACCTGGGGATGACAACATCACTCGGCACACCCTGAACGACCAAGCAGCCTTCTCTAGGGACAGCACTGCTTGCTCCACACGGAGAGGGGCCTAGAAAAGGTGGCCTAACCAAAGCTCGTCCTCTCGAAACCCCAGTTGGCTAGCCGCGGTCAACGGGCATCTTCTCATGCGGTCAAAAAACAAGAAAGAATAACGGATCCACTCTCATGACGACCACGACCGGACTCAAAGTAGCATGCTGGAACGTCCGAACCATGCTCGACAAAGCAGACAGCGGACGCCCTGAACGTCGCTCCGCCCTCATTGCCCATGAATTGCGGAGGTTAAACATCGACATCGCCGCGCTCAGCGAAGTACGCCTTCCGGACGAAGGCAGCCTCCAAGAACTTGGTGCTGGGTACACCCTCTACTGGTCAGGCAGGCCTGCATCAGAAAGACGGCTCTCAGGCGTGGGTTTCATGGTCAAGACATCCATTGCGACTAAGCTGGAAAACCTACCAACGGGCCACTCAGACCGCATCATGTCCATGCGCCTCCCACTGAGACACCAGCAACACGTCACCCTTCTCAGTGTGTACTCCCCAACCCTCCTGGCAGAGCCTGCTGAAAAGGACAAGTTTTACACTGACCTGCGAAGCCTCCTACAGAGTACCCCTGCAGACGACACAGTCATCATCCTTGGCGACTTCAACGCCAGAGTGGGCCAGGACTCTGAAGCCTGGAAAGGAGTCCTCGGCAAGCATGGCGTGGGGAACTGCAATGACAATGGCCGCCTACTGTTGGAGTTCTGTGCGGAGCAGCAACTGGTCATCACCAACACTACTTTTCAGCAAAAGGACAGTCGAAAGACCACCTGGATGCATCCTCGCTCCAAACACTGGCACCTTATCGACTATGTCCTAGTGCGTCAGAGGGACCGCAGTGACGTCCTCCTCACCAGAGTGATGCCCAGCGCAGAGTGCCACACTGACCACCGCCTTGTCCGCTGCAAACTCAGGCTCCACTTCAAGCCAAAACCCAGGAAATGGGGGCCCCCCAAGAAAAAGCTTGATGTTGCCAGCCTTCAGCGTGACGATGTGAAAGCTGCCTTTCAGACAGATTTACAGCGCAGGCTCAAAGACACAGCGGACCCAGTAGACTCCTCCCCTGAAACACTTTGGGAACAACTGAAAACTGCTATTGCAAAATCCTCTGCAGAAGTCTTGGGTTTCGCCAGAAAGAAGAACAAAGACTGGTTTGACGAAAACGACGTAGAGATCCAGGAACACCTAGCAAAAAAAAAGAGCCGCCCATCAGGCCCACCTAGCCCAGCCTTCCTGCCCTGTGAAGAAGTCTGCCTTCCGCCTCGTCTGCAGCAGTCTCCAGCGCAAGCTCAGAGATCTCCAGAATGAGTGGTGGACCCGACTTGCACAGAGGACCCAGCTTTGCGCTGACAATGGTGACTACAGGGGCTTCTACGAAGCACTGAAAGCAGTGTATGGTCCCAGGCACCTGGTACAAAGTCCCCTGCGAAGCGCGAATGGCCAGGCACTCCTCACAGATAATACCTCCATCTTGAACCGCTGGTCGGAATACTTTCAGAGCCTCTTCATCGCTGAGCGCACTGTTCAAGAAGCAGTCGTCCTACAAATCCCACACCTCCCAGTAAAGGTTGAATTGGACGAACCGCCCACCGCTGAAGAGATCCTCACAGCCATCCACCAGCTCAAGAGTGGCAAAGCAGCAGGCATTGATGGAATACCGCCAGAGATCTGGAAACATGGAGGCACAGCACTGCACAACAAGCTCCATGACCTCTTTCTCTGCTGCTGGGAGGAAGGAACACTACCAAAAGATCTCCGTGATGCAGTCGTTATCACCCTGTACAAGAACAAAGGCGAGAAGTCTGACTGTTGCAACTATCGGGGAATTACCCTGCTGTCCATTGCTGGGAAAATCCTTGCAAGGCTGCTCCTGAATCGGCTGGTACCTGCCATCGCTGAAGACCAACTCCCAGAGGGCCAGTGTGGCTTCAGAGCAAGCAGGAGCACCACCGATATGGTCTTTGTGCTGAGACAGCTACAGGAGAAGTGCCGCGAGCAGAACAAAGGGCTGTACGTAACATTTGTCGACCTAACAAAAGCGTTCGACACTGTGAGCAGGCAAGGCATGTGGCAGATCCTGGAGCGACTTGGCTGTCCCCCAAAGTTCCTCAACATGATTGTCCAGCTACACGAGGACCAGCAAGGCCAGGTCAGACTCAACAATGACCTCTCAGAACCATTCCCTATTCTCAACGGCGTAAAGCAGGGCTGCGTGCTGGCACCGACCCTCTTCACCATCTTTTTTAGCATGATGTTGAAGCAGGCCACAGTGGACCTCGATGATGACGATGCAGTGTACATCAGGTATCGTCTCGATGGCAGCCTGTTCAACCTCAGACGACTGCAGGCCCACACGAAAACCCTAGACCAACTGATTCGTGAGCTGCTTTTTGCTGATGATGCTGCCCTCGTTGCACACACAGAGAGAGCCCTGCAGCGCATCACGTCTTGCTTCGCAGATGCTGCCCAGCTCTTTGGACTCGAGGTCAGTCTGAAAAAGACAGAGGTCCTCCATCAGCCGGCACCCAAGACAGTGTATCGCCCTCCTCACATCACCATTGGCGAGTCTGAACTAAAGTCAGTGCACCAGTTTACTTACCTTGGCTGCATTATCACGTCGGACGCCAAGCTGGACAAGGAGCTTGACAGCAGGCTGGCAAAAGCGAACAGCGCTTTCGGGCGACTTTTCAAGCGGGTGTGGCACAATCAACAGCTGAAAACAGGCACCAAGATCAGCGTGTACAGAGCTGTGGTCCTCACCACCCTGCTGTATGGTTCCGAGTCCTGGGCCCTCTACCGCAGCCAACTACGACTCCTCGAACGCTTCCACCAGCGCTGCCTGCGTACCATCCTGGGCATTCACTGGAGTGACTATGTCACCAACGTCGAGGTCCTTGAACAGGCTGAAACTGTGAGCATCGAGGCTTTGCTGCTGCGGACACAGCTCCGCTGGGCGGGGCATGTCTCCAGGATGGAGGATCATCGCCTACCAAAGATCACCCTGTTCGGCGAGCTTGCTACTGGACACCGTGACAGAGGGGCACCAAAGAAGAGATACAAAGACTGTCTCAAGAAGTCACTTAGTGCCTGCCAAATCGACCACCACCAGTGGTCTTCGCTTGCTGCGGACCGTGACACCTGGCGCTCCACCATTTACAAGGCAGCTGTCTCCTTTGAGGACTCTCACAGAGCTAGCCTTAAGGACAAGCGGCTCAGGAGAAAAAACAGAGATGCCGCAGCTCAGAACCCTGGCCATACCTTCCCCTGCAGCCACTGCGGTCGAACCTGCCTGTCTCGGATTGGCCTCCGCAGCCATGAACAAGCCTGCAGACGTCGTGGGCAACTCCTATAAAATCTTCGTTCGCGAAGTCAAGCCAAGAGATATAATAATAATAATAATAATAATAATAATAATAATAATAATAATAATAATAATAATAATAATAATAATAATGTATATTTTTAAGGTGTATATACTTTCGATTTTTAAAAAAAGCTCTAGGCACCGAACAAATGACACTAACAATTACATACATGCACCTTGCATCCTAAAACACGTATATATTCCCTATCATATACACTCAAGCAACAAGATATAAAAAAAAAATAACAAAATAGACACACCAACAGAACAAAAATGCTTGCACACAAAAGACACAGATGTACCATAAAACTAATAAAGGATACAGTAGTCTACTAGACAACTCTCGCTGACAAAGAAATGTTGACACAAAGAAGAATTATAACAGTGAAAGCGTGCAGGAATAAACGCGTCTTTAAAGACTGCCGGAAACCCGGCATTGACTGATTCAAAATGTCTGAGGAACTGTGAGAGTTTATTTCACAAAAATGGTCCTTGGTAGGAGAAAGACCTCTCGCCAAAAGACTTAATTTTCACAGTCGGAATTCGTAATAGTTTTGTCTGCTGAGGAACGGAGCTGTCTTGAAGATGTGTACAAATAAAGAAGCTCAGAAAGATAGACAGGGTCAGTAGAAGAAGACAGACAGGAATGACAGATGGATAAAACTTTGTATTGCACTCTAGATGTGATAGGCAACCCATGGAGTGAACGCAGCATGCGTATGATGTGGTCTGACTTCTTTGCCTTGACGACAGGCCAGGCTGCTGAGTTCTGCACCCTCTGGAGCCAAAGCAGAAGGTACAGCGGACAGACACACAGGAGTGCGTTGCCATAATCGAGTCGGAACAAGACAAAGGAGCAGACCAGTGTTTTAGTGGCTTCTGGTGTATAACCGAAGCGAGGTTAGATTGGGTCTACGAAACGTCGGCTGCATGCGTTCGCTCAGTCCTGTGCCAGCCACTAGGTAAGGTGCTGCGCTGTAGCGCAGCACCTTGCGTAATGGCTGGCTCAGGACTCACTCACGCAACAGGCCCTTGTCCGCTAGCGAAGCTGAGACTATAAGACGACGGACAATCTTCCCCTTGTAAGTTGTCCGTATGAACACTTACGCGTCTGTTAGCAAGTATCGGTTCGCTCCGTAGTGAGGCACTGTGACGTTCATGAAATTAAAGCAATACTTGTGTTGTGAAATTGTCATGATTTATTTGATATATGTAGCCGTGTCATCGTTTAACATGCTTATTTTTCTGTGCATATAGTACAATACAAAACATTGCAATACAATACAATACAATTTAATAATACTATATTGTCCCCGAGGGGACATTTTGGCGCGGCTGTGTATAAACTGTTATGAAATATATGAAAATAAAAACCAGAGATGAGAACATACAGAAATATAAAATGACTAGTATAAATACATCTGCAACGTCACTGCACATCAATTGGTAAAATAGCACAGCTACATAACATATAAGCGAAGAAGATCGTGTGTAAAAGTAACAATTTAACCATAACACACGACACAACCACACGCACCATGCATTTCCACTCCCCAAGCTAAGACAAGAAACCGGAAGTCTTAGTTTCGCTTGCAAATGGCCGCAGCTGTGAGCTGTATTTCTCTTTGTGAAAATGATATGATATTCGAAACGAATTTTAACACGAGCAGAAAACGACTAGCACTGAAGATCCATATAATATGCATATTTCAGGTACCGGAACTGTTTTGTACCGAAGCTTGGGGCGTGGAAATGGCTGGGGTCTAACACTAAATCGCTTATGTTTGTGTTTCAGGTGAAGCAGTTGGATTCTCGCCAGACGGGCTCACTTACCACGTTGTCTCTTGCTCTTGTTGATCCCATGACAGAGTGAGATAAGACACATCGTGCCAACATGAGACTGGTGAGGGGACTTGTCAAGAGATGACTTGAAACAGCACAGCGATGTGTGAGTGACTGACATGATTTTGCATAAAACGAAATGGCAGTGTGGCATGACAAGTCACCGTAATGAATACGTATTTAAATAAAAGTTTATTGACGAGCAAATTAAATGCGACAGTTTTCGAATCATTGGAAGCACTAAAGTGTTTCCGATTATTACAAAAAAATGTCGCATTTCTTTTGCTCGTCAGTATATCAGCATCATTTTACTGTGTTCGTGTTTTATTTTGACGATATTGTCACCTTTCTCGCACGAAACGTAATTAAAAAGTGACGTATAAATGTGAGCCCCAGGTTCAACCGTCAAATTGGGTCAATAGTGTTCTTATATGCCGGAGTGTGTATTTCAGGAACTTTCATTTATACTGCCCGAGAGAAAGAGATAATGAGATTTCTAGAGACAATTTCAATTGTCTTGTGCCCTCTGAACACCTACGCTGTATTATAGCGATGGGCCTCCAGGTGCAGCTTTGACCGTTGTTTTATGATGCCTAGATCGGAGATTATTTTCCTTTCGACGGTAATTTGCTTCTGTTGTTAACTTGTATTTTTATGTACTAGCTTTAGTCAAGTAGGAATTTAACAAAAAAGCATATACTAGTGTGTTTAGGAGACATAGGGCTGTCTTAGCATTCTGTTTTTGTCAGGAAGGTTTGGGTCGGGATGAGGTCACTGGCACCGGCCATTAGATGCCTTGGCGATGGGCTTCACCCATCGTGAGTCATTGTCCATGTTGTAGCTCTGTTATTGTAATTTATGGAATGAGTGAGTGAGTGAATGTGAGCAGCACCTGCGGTGGCAAGACAATTTTTGCTGTGTTTGTTGTACAATTTTTGCTGTGTATGATTATCTTCTATTACAGCAACAATAAAGTCATCTTGAAAATCGTCTTGATCTTGGACCTAATTAATTAACTAATTATGCTCATCAGCGCCCGCATGGTCGTTTCTCTTCAAAAATAAAACCCAGGCGCATTCTAGTGCACTCAGTAATAAAAAAAAAGATATAAAAGATTACAACCCCACCTAAATTAATAATGCCCTCAACCTCTTAAACACAGCTAATTAGAGAATTAACCTTCATTGTCCCCTCACCAACACCCCTCCTATCTCAATGCACCCGGTTCATTTTAAATAAAATGCAGTCAACCACATTATGTACCTACCAGGCTATGCGTGCCATGCACACAAAACCGCCCCATGTCAGGATTTTTAACAGCGGCCAACTTGGCCTGTCAACTGTTTTTTTTTTTTTTTAACTACATCAGATGCTAGTTAAGTACAGTGGAGTCCAGTTAACACGAACTTGCTTTACACGAATTTCTGGTTAACACGAACTGTTTTTGCATTCCCGGCTGATGGCCTTCTTATTCTGTATTAAAATTTCACTGATAACACGAAATGCTTAACATGAAATTTTGCTTTACGCAAACATGGTTTAGGTTCTCAACCAGGGCAATTTCACCTGTTTAACACAAACACAGATTCCATTCACCGAAAACCAATTCACATGTTGCTCTCGCACTGTGGTAGTACACATGACAGATCAGAGCGAATTCTAGTCTGTGATTGGCTGAATAGCCTTTTTCTGTTGTAATCCATCTTCTCATTGGCTAGCATTTCTTAACTTTATTCATGTTGTATCATTCATGTACCAACACAACCCTTTTACCAATGCAGGATTGTACTTCAGCATGTGTTGCTTTTACCTGATGGATTGTAATTTACTATGGATTTTACCTGTTGGTTTTTACATTAAATATGCCAGCTGTACACGTTTCCTTGTGTTTTCCTAGCAAGCTGAAGGTATGCACATAAAGTACGATAATGTGCACTTTAAACCTCGTACTCATTCATGCACACGTCTTACACACTTTCTCCTTGAGGTCCGTGATCAATTTTGAGGCCATCTTGGTTAACATGAAATACGTTTTAACAGGAAGTGATTTTCTGTGTCCCCAGAAATTCGTGTTAAGCGGACTCCACTGTAATCCTGCAGCATTAATAACACACATCAAAAAGTAAATTAATAGGTTACCTTCATCTGACAAGTAACTTCAAAGTTACTTCTACAAGTTCTTATAAGTTAGTTGACATAAGTTCTTATAAGTGACTTTGACTCAAGTCATCAAGTTACTCAGACAAATTTGTCAAGTTACATGGACAACAAAATAACTTTTTTTCTCTCAGTAATAGTCTTGCGGTGGACATGATAGCATTAAATAGACAGGTGTGAGTGGTGTGTCATCTCTCTGTGAAGTGTATGATAAACATAATGAATGATTACCAAAGCTTATCTTTACTTGCTTAGAAGACCTGTAGTTTTTCCATGGTCTCTTTTGCCCCTATCTTTTTTCCTTCTTCTAAAAAAAATGCCTTTAGTTCTTCAACATTTGTGGGTTGACTATGCATCTTATGTTAAATTTCATTGTTTTGTTGTTTGTAATTGGCCAAATCATCAAGACTCTCTTAAACTCATCATCATCAATTTTATTGTCCTCCAATGCTTTGCTGATAAAAAGTTTCATACTGCTTAGCTTTGCTCCAGCAAGAGTACTTCATGCTTCATGCTTCTGCAACTTCTTATGAAATCTTTTGTTAAGGGCTTCCAAATCAAAGCTAATGCCTTCAATAGCTATCCCAATTATACTACCCATTCCTGTTGCAAACAGAGCAATACCACCAGCAGATAAACCAGCTGATACCACATCCACAGCCATTGTTGTGTTTTGTACAGAATTGAAAACTGTGCTATATCGTCTTTTACACCTTGCATATTTTGCCTCTTCTCCTTCCAAATACTTTAATGCATCTGTATTATTTATTAAATGAAACGAACCTGTACTTTCAACTCGTAATCTTCTGTCAGGCGCAAGCGGCGCAGGTGATAGTTGCAGATACAAGTTCACAATTTTTTATGACACATTTTTTTCATTTAATCAGCGATTACATTTTGCAACTCTTCAGGAGTGTATAATTTGCTAGCTTAATAAAATGAAACAAGATCAATGTGTTCCAGGTTTATGTAATTTAGAAAAACTAGAGTGTTTTATCAACTACTACCTTAACAACAGGGTTACTACTCAATACTTCTATATCTGTGCCTTTTCCAATAGCAATAAATACTTTTGCTGACTCAGTCACTGAGTTATTCCATGTAAGTTTGATTCCCTGTGCAATATTTGCTTCTTTGACATCATCCAAAGAACTCATGATAATTTCAAAAAACTATTGTGGCTTCTATAGCTATGGTAAAGCTTGCTGGTGTAAACACAACAGCCGGATTAGTTCTACCCTTTATATTTGTAAGAAGATACCTTCGTTTCTCATAATTTAGTTTTATTTATCTCTGCTATTGTTGTCTTCAGAATAGCTCGGAACAAGACTCACAAGCAATGGCCCAGAGTTAATCACTTTTCTAAATGTTATGTTATCTTCTCCAGTAATTACATAAGGACTAATAAACCTAAACTTTATGTCCCAGACAATTGCAGGACCAGCGGCAGGAGCAGGAACAACTTCCCACTTATTACCCACATGTTTTAAGATGAAGAGCGCATTATTTACAGGACTGGGCACAGTAACATCATGAAGTTGATTAAGTTTAAGATACTTTCATTCTGCATCATCTTTTGCATCACCAATTACCTTCCGTCGGTACAATCCAAATGAATAAAGTTGAAGACCTTACACTTTTCCTACCTCTCCTTCTTTATCAAAACCATACACATCTTCCAAATCTTTCAACTCTTTACAGAACATGCAGGTGGTATAATTTTTGGTTTTGGAGCATGACTCACTTTTATTCAACAAAAATAAAATTTATTTAACTTCTAAGATAACACAAAAAATCGTGCATCTGAACATGTTTACCATCCTGATTAGTTTCAGATAAATACATTGATTCAAAGAAACTAGAACATAATTTTTTTAATTGCAAATTAAGAAATCTAACAACCACGCTTTCACATTAGGGAGCAGTTCCAGCCAACACACATCTTAACAAAGTTGAAGGCTTTCCATTGTGCAAATTTTCAGTCATGTTCAGTTCTTTCAAATGAACATTTAGTACTGTGTGTACTGCCGAATTGATTATTTTATCTTTATTTGGCCTTAGATTTCCTTCAGGATCTAATGTCCAATCTTCATCTTTAACTATATCTAAAAGTATTATGTCATCTTTGCCTAAAAAACAAGTAACATTATAAGCCTATCTGATAATGAAAGCTGACTACATTTCTGAAATTCCAATGTAACAAGTAAGTTAGCCGGATATAAAGTTGCCTTAATTTTAAATTCATTTTGTAACCATTCAGCTAAAGTATAAAAGTCACAATACCCAGATCATAAAGTATCAAAGCTATTAATATCACCAATTAACTTTCCAGTTACATAATAATCGTTATTCTTTTCTACATTAAACCACTTTACAGTGTAGGACATTTCATGGATACTACAACCTTGTTACATCTTGATTATCAATTCCATTAGTTAACATCACTGGTTTGCTTGTATCAAGATTTGTTAAAGTAATGAAACATTTTATTATCACATAAAAAGCACAATGGAATTTAAATCACAAACAAGTGTTAGTGTAAAACCATTTCAACTTAACATGGATGCCAAGTACACTGTCGCACCGCTTGCACCTACTTATGACCAGAAAATAATTCAACTAAATCAGCTCGACATAGCTGTGTCAGTTGGCAGTGGTGCAAGCAAAGGTGATTCCTTTCAAGAAAAAGTTCCAAATTCTTTTGATCAATACCTAAACCCACCAAGTACTAATGATTCAACTGCAAGAAAGTGGTCCTCAAGTCCACTACAGATGTTTCAAACTCAGCTTAACTTTGCTATACTATGTTTAACTACAGGCTGTGGTGTTTCTTTTACAGACCATTTGAATCACTCAAACAAATTGATTAGGTCTGTCTATCTTTTCCACGCATATTACCAGTTTAGAAGAATACTGTCAGAACTGCATGTTTCACTACCCACTGAATCTAGTTTCAAGCGGTTTAATAACACCATGGATATGAAAGCGTTCAAACACAATTGTAATGAATTTAACATCAGCACTGGCACCGGTACTAAGTATGACTTTACACAAAAGCTTGATGATCACCACGGTATGGGAACATTGTATTATGCTTTCAATCACAGACAATACCCCCAATATTACTACCCTGGTTACACTTTATTCACACAGAAAACGTAAGCCTGGTTAGGCTTAATAGAACAGAAACAGTCTAATGCTTGGACCACATTTGTTGTAGACAGAAGTGACGGGTTTACTCAAGCAGAAGTCGAACGCATTAATGAGTGTATCAGAACTTATGAGTGGTGTTTACTAGGAGCACAAGCTCAACCAAAATCAAATATCTGAAACGGAAGTGACATATTTCAAGCACAAAAATAATTTCTTGCAAACCTGGAAGACTTTATAAATTCAGTAGTAGATCTCCCATCAAGCATACAATGCTACCAAAACGTTCTCAGATATGCCAGATCAAAAGTTGACTTTGTAGTTGGCATTGGGTTATACATGTTATCATCCGACCTTCAATTCCAAATGGGAACAATAAAAATATAATAATGAAATAATTGTTGGAGGGTGTGATTAGAAATTAGGACTCAATCAATCAGTAAACTTGGGTCCAACAACCACACACCTACAGTCATCAATAACACCAGTCAGGCCATCGCCCGTACAGTCAATAACAGCCCCAGAACCAGCACCAGCAAACACACACGAGTCAGAGAGAACTGCGTTGATAATAGGCCTTATTTGATTAGGGATATTACTTCTTTGCCTGTTTCATTAAATATCCTGTGATTAATCCTCCTACTGTCACCAGAAAGACCCACACATGCTCTGCCATAAACCCTACTACTTTCTCTGCTGTACTGATCAAACAACTGACAACACTTCCTATTATGCCAGGCAAAGCATCCATTGCTTTCACAGCTAGTTTTTTAAGCAAGTCTGAAATATATGACAACTGTTTTTTTTTACCCATGACTGCAGATCTTTTGGGTCTGACGGTGGAGTTGGAGGAGTTGGAGCCGGAAGACCACCACCATCACCACCCCCAGGTCCCCCTGTTACAGCCATTACAACAGTACTAATAATAAATCCAAGAGCAGTAATTAAACTTGCAATTTTAATACCCTGTTCTCTGAAAAGTGTTTTCAATCTCTCAGCCAAAGTAATAGTATGAAGTATTTTCTTAATAGTTTGTCTAATCCTGTTGACCTGTGTTTTCAGTTTTTCTTTTCCAATTTCAACTACTTCTAGCCATACCGATCTTTCTATCTGCAACTCCTTTAATCATTGTTGTATTCTTTCTTTTATTTCAATACCATAATTTTCTTCCTCTGCTTTACCTAGTTGTTTTGTGGTTTTTTTTTCCATTTCTATGTAATTATCATGCTCACCCAGTTTGGCTACATTATTCACCAGTTCATCTCTGATTGTTTGCAGTGTTTTATCCAACCCCATTATCTCCCGCATATACAAAGGAGAGTCATCTACTGGTTTTATAGCCTCGGGGTTTTTTTTTTGCCCTTCTGTAAATGAGGTTTCTTGTGTTACCTTGTTTGCTATTTCTGGCAGGTGTTTTACTTCTGCCATTTCAATTTCATGAAGAGCACTAACAAGTTGAGGTGGTACCAAGGTATCGCTTATGCCCCCAATACCAAGGTACCTTGCCAACCCTGCATTACCACTGACATCACCTATAATTGTACTTAAAGCTCTAAACTTAGCAGGGTTGTTTTTATGGGTTAGATGCACTTTTCCTCTGTCTGTATTTACAAATAAGTGACCATTACTGTCAAGATCAAACTGATTAGGATCTATGACACCAGGGCGGTTACCAACACTATCATAAAACGAGTTCACTTTGCTTTCTAAAAGTTTGTGGTGTAAACTGAAACTATTCCTTGCACCAACCATATCTGTTGTATTATTATCAAAATCATACATGTCATCCATTTCAATATCATGGCCAAATCCTCCCACTGCCATTGGTGTATTTTATTTCATAATTTTTTTTTTTTGCTTTTGCATAAACAAAATGACATCGTCCTATGGATCAAAGTTAGACCCATACAGAAAACTACATGAACCTCTTGGTGTTAAGGGCTTTAGGCAATCAATTGTTTTTCAAACAATCCTAGCACCATAGATCCAAACCAAACTCTTACTGTCAAGTTTCCGAACCTAGGTCGCAGTGATGTTATTGTTCCTGGTACTGCATGCCTTGCATATAATATCGAACTATCATCAGATGCAGATGCAAACAGAACACTAGTTGACCACCTTGGTAAAGCAATTATTAGAACTATTAAAGTTAAACTGGAAGGCCAAGAAGTGTTTAGTCTGAATGATGCTGATGTGTTCTACTGCTACAAAGATCTGTGGCTCACTAGGGAAGAACGAGAAGATCAGGTTTATCAAGGCATACAGTCTAATAATGTTGCCAAACTCGGAATCGATGCTGCTGATAAATCAGCCACTGCAGCAAAGGTCGTTATATTGGCAGAAACATATGGAAGTAGATTTTATATTCCACTTGATTTCGAAATCCTGACAGCACATTTGCCTTATTACCAAGGAGCACTCAATGACCATCTGAGTTTTGAACTAACCTTCAATGACTACTCCAAAGTTATCAGGTCATCTGACACAGAAGCAACATACAAGATCTCTAACATTTCCTTGGAATATGAAATTGTCACATATTCTTATCTAGCTAGTCTCATACAAAATCAGTACCAAACAAAACTTCCAGTTTATTATGACCATGTGATAAGACACAGTTTAATGCACAAAGTCAAAGCTGATCCAATGTGAAACATCAACTTGAACATGCCTGCTAGGTCACTGACAGGCATTCTTATGCTGTTTGTTGAACCAAGAAGTTCATACAAAAGGGAGTCAGACAAATTCTACAATCCAAAGATTACACACTTGTCCTGCACTATGGAAGGACGTCCGAATCAAGTGTATGCCTCAGGCATGCTACCTTACCAACACTATGATGAAATCACAAAATATTTTGCAGGTGGAAGGCTTAGAGAAAACCCGCAAACATAATAAGCATTTGTATAACGTAAGAATTGACCAATACCTGATGAATAAATATGCACTTTTGCTAGACCTACGCAGTACAAATGACAACTACCTACATCACGGCTGTGCAGAACCACACTTTTAGTTAGGAGCGGATGGGTGCCACTGAGTGCAAGATTAGTGATCTGTGGCAGTAGCCGGGCATGGGGGCAATTAATCATTAGCACACGCTTCTTCAGGCACAGTGGAAGAGCTGTTCATTGTCCTGAGAGGAGTGCTCTTCCATTACCTTAAACTATTTGTACCTGCGGACAGCCGCATACCGACGCACTGCAGCGGAAACGCTAAAACGTGTTAGTAACTGAACATTGACAAAATTCGTTTTTTTCTCAAGAATGTCATTATAACATGAGTGTAAATTTGTAGCTGATAAAATGTGCTTTCTTTCCATACTAAACATGCCCATGCTGCTTACTACCAGCACACCTTCAAGAGCAGTTACATTTCATATTTGCAATACATTGAACATGCACTGACAACAAAAAGAAACATTAACTTTCAAGCTCAATCTGTTGTACATGTCATTTTTCTGTGGAATGAAAAGTTGATGTATCTATGCAGCATTCTAGCTAGGGTTCCTTTCTTGCAAGAGCAACACTAGCGTCAGAAAGTACTCCACTGTTGAGAAGGTGGTAAGCTGGTAATCCGTTAGGTCCATCAAGATGATCAACACAAACATGCTGATCCCAGCATTTATGTACTGTGTTTATGCCGCCGTACACTTAGGTTTACACAATAAATGCATAATCACTAACACAAGTAACTGATCTTAAGCACATCACACTGGTTCCTTTATATTAACATTAACACAAATAACAGGTCTGAAGCACATCACACCGGGCCTTTATATCAACACGAATACAAGTGGTCCTAAACATATCACACTTTTGGTTCCTTTATATTAACAGTTTTTAGAATTTCCCTTTCAAGGGTGAATACAGTTTTGTAATTAAATTGAATTAAGTAAACTCTTTCCGGTTGTTCGTTAATTATGTGTCACTTTTGTTTGTTCCTATGAAAAGAGGAGACTGCTAGTTCTAATAATTTAGGAAGACTACCCAATAAGGTAGGTACAACTATGTCAGGATAGAGAACTGTGTGTTAATGATCATACATCTAGTTAGCCAAAGCACACAAAAAAGGAATGATAAAGAGAGGAGCACTAAGTAAGTAACTGAAAGCAATGAATATTCTTTTGGCAGTGCTTTTACTTTACTTTATTCAGTAGTCTTCCTAAATGCATTTTTCTCTTTAGGTGGAGTATTTTGCAACACAAGAGATGCTTGTGTCAACTGTTCCTTCATCAGCACATTCAGTCTTTCTCCAACATTCCGTATCCCCCAGGATCATCTTTTCAACAAATTAACAGTAGCATGCATCTCTTCACCCCCCCCCCCCTCCCCTGTTTCCCATGTAATGCTAAATCAAATCCCCATCTCCTAATCCATGGAACACAGTGGGTTTCTAAAATGTGCTGTTTTGGTATGATTCTTGTAGTTGGGAAGTGTTTCCTAAAGCAGTCCATGTACTGTCATATGGTGTCCTCAATAGCACTTGTGTCACTTTCCTTGATAGGTTGATTTTGAGATAACAGTATATGAACTTTGAATACAGAGTGTTCAGTGTGCAAAATTTGTCTCTAACTATATCGGCATTTGCATGAATATCATTATCGTCTGTTAACTGAAATGTCTTTCTGACAACACCCTCGCTAAGGCTTTCTAACACATTTGCTTTCATGTACTTATTGCAGTGATTACCTGTAAATGCCCCTCCATGGTACGCCTGAACTACAATGTTGTGACTTTGCAATGTTGAGTCTAGGTTTGTTGTGACTGGTCCTGATAAAAATGGTTAATGTAGGTTTGTACTAAGCTGTTTAATTTTTTTCTTCAAGCTGGTGTCAAACTGTATCAAACACTCACTGTATTTCCTGAAGTTCAGTTACATACATTTCACACAGTTTGATTGGTTTTTCATAAAATCTTCGTTTTGACCTTCTCCACATACTCTATACAGAGAATTTAATTAAAGTGAAAGGCTTTTGTGTGTGCAACAGTTTCTCGTGAATGTTTTATTCCCACCAAAACTGTACTGTCTTTTCCTTAGACTACAACATTTGGAACAAAGGAACCACGATAATATAAATGAGCAGACAAGAGTTAGTACCTGATACTATTACTGAACAGTATCAAAGAGAATACTGGAGGCTATAAGCAGACCATAAAGCACAGGGATTACACAATACCAAAAGTATTCCAGAATAGAGAATGAATGTTCAGAACTACTTAGTACTACTTAGGGGCGGTCCATGGCGCAGTGGTTAAGGCGCCTGCCACCAATGCCAAAGGTGCGAGGTTCGATACCGGGTTCCGGCGTTGGACTTTTCTCTTCTGGTAAGTGTCACCGTTAATTCGGGCGGACCGTCGGGGGTTCTTTCTCCGGGTACTCCGGTTCTTCCACCCCCCCCCCACCCCCCACCCCCAACACTTTGGTACCGGTCTCAGGCCACTTCACAAATTTCAAATACAAGCGATCAAAAATCTCTGTAACTTCAGTAGCTGACTGGCCCTTCGTTTGTCTTGTACTGTGTTCGTACTGTGTTTGTCTTAAATGGCGTAAATCCGTGTCTGTTTCGTGAGTGAGTGTGTTGGGTTTCAGGCGCGGCGCTTTGAGTCGATTTCCCCAAAATTGAGAAAAAGCGCCTATATAATAACGGTATTATTATTATTATTAGTAGTACTGTGAGGCTCGGATAGCATATTGTTCAGTCACACACAAACACGGTACCTGTCTTTATCCTTGGATTACAACTTTAATAAAAGCGTAACCCAAATAATACCACCAACACAGGAACCAGCAGACAACAGTACACAAGTGTGTCAAACGGTTTCATGTAGAAAAACGTTGAAGAGGAGATAGAGAACATTAAACCCAGGGTCAACACACCACACATCAGTAGTCTGTTACAGAGATTATTGAAGGAATAGTTGGTTCCAGACAGTGACCTAGATAGCCTGCTCACAGTGGGGAGTGGCGGCCACATACCACAGCAGCAGCTGGCGGGCCAAACTAAAGAGTGTGAAATCTGGCTAACTGCGCAGCTGTGACATGGGTCAGGTCTTACTGTCAAAAACGGCAGTGATGGTATTACAATCCAGATACAAAACAGAGTGAAACAGCTGGAGCAACAAATGTATACCTGTATCTGATTTATGACGCTCAGCTGAACATTTAAGAAAGCAGACTAAGTGGTCAAGTGTATGAAAATTATATTTAGTTTTAAAATGAACTTGCTGACCCTTGACCCACACTGTGATTTGTTTTGTAGTGCCACAACCTGTGGGAAAACTGAAGTTGTTCTTAACCTCTTACCAACAAGATATAACTGCCATTTTGAAAACATTGTGATATTTTGTCCTATGATGAAACACAACAAAGCTTATCACAACCGTTTATTTATTTAGACTGATCACATTTACTTAGTCAACCCTGAGAAAAAACTGAATGACTATCTGCAGTATATTTACAAGAAATTTCAAGGGCAGCCAACTTTGTTTATAGTTGATGATTACTCTGCAGAGAAAGACATTGTTAAGAAGAGAAACACTTTACAGAACTCGCCTTTAGTGGCAGACAGGCAAACATCAGTGTCTGGATTCTCACTCAAAATTATAATGCTGTACTAAAAGATTTTTGAAAGCAAGTAAAGTTTATCTGTTTGTTTTACTGTAAGGATCGTGACAGTTTTGAAGACTGCCTCAGAGAGAAGGATGTAATACCCAACAAACATGAACGAGACATTGTAAAAAACAAACTGAAATCAACTAAGCATCTAAAGCTTATCTTAAAGACAGATCAGCCCACTGGGTGTGGATTAGTAAATTAATTTATACATTTGTTTTGGTCATAAAATGACGGACAGACAAGCGGAGCAGGAGGTCAATGTTACAGACTGC
This sequence comes from Semisulcospira habei, assembly GCA_036245525.1. NCBI lineage: Eukaryota > Metazoa > Mollusca > Gastropoda > Semisulcospiridae > Semisulcospira > Semisulcospira habei. The sequence goes on along the minus strand of BTPG01000007.1, from coordinate 98,688,627 downwards.
TTCAGACATATTTATCACTTTGATCCGACAAAAGCATATGTTGGTAATCCTGGCATAACATCAATATCAACACCAGCGGTGATATATGTGACGTATAATGTATCTTTGGAATATATTGATGGGCTACCATTTATAGAGTACTTGACTGCTGAAATAAAACATATTCTTTGAAGTAGATGATAGCCGCTTGCGCTGGATCGAGACAGTTTGTGATCATATACATGATCAACTTCATGAACTGAATCTTTGTATTATAAGTGTTACAGTCAATACAATAATACTACACGTGCAGCATGTGCTGTAATATTTTTATATTATTATTTTGTCTGACAATAAAAAAAATGATGGACAGGCAAGCACAAGCAATTGATGTTACAAACTGCTTTAAACATATCCAGTACTTTGATCAGATAATAACACCTTCCAAGCAACCAGAGGTTATATATGTGACATATCATACGACTTTAAAAATATTTGAGGAGCTACCATCTGTAGAGTACATTACTGTTGATCTTAAGACACATACTTTAAAGTTGATGATAATCACTGAGGCTTTTGCTGGTTTAAAACAGTGTGTGAACAAATATGCAAACTGAATCTGTTTATTGTTAATAAAGTGGTATTACACAAACAGCATGAGCGGTATTTTATTTTTATTTATTATTTTGTCAGACAAATAAAAATGAGGACAATTCGAGATCCCAAAGTTTGCAAAACATGTTTCGCACAACAAACGTGCCTATATCCAATAGTTACAATGTCAATGAATCGATAGAGAACTCTTTTACCATCATACATGAAAATCTTCTTGATGGTAGAGTAAAGATTCAGGTTGTTGCTAAAATAGAATTTAACAATGTAGATGGTGAAGTGATTGCACCATATATCTGGACAAGATAACACACAGTTAATGCAAAAGGGGAACTGGAAAAAGTGTTAGAAACAAAATGTTGCCTGAATTCCTAGAAGCAATTGACAGAGCAAAAGTGAAGGGGTCTGGTTGGCATGAAGGATATGTACATGAACTACAACTGAGGCAGTCAAGATATCATTCTATTTTAGGCAAATCATGGTTGCCACCTCCAACAGAGGTTGCAAATAAAAAGGCTGTTAATAACATGTAGAACAATGATCACTGTTGTTTTATGTGGTGTGCCCTTGCCAAACTGCATGTTATAAAAACAATACATGAACGTGTATCCAACTATACCAAATTTGTAAACGAACTCAACTTCAATGGCATAGATTTTCCTGTTAAGGTGGAGGATATATACTTGTTTGAAGAACTAAATCCTGGTATATCTGTAAATGTGTATGTATGGGATAATGACGCTCCTAGCAAGTTGCCTACCCGGCACCGGCCTCCACGTGGTGTAGGTGGGTAGTCCGCTCAGTCCCTGACTTGAGTGGGCTAGCAGACGGGTGCCATCTTTGTCCAGGATTAGGACTTGATGTCAACAGATATGTTGTTCAGCCTTTTCACTGGTCCGGTTTTTCAAGAGCTGTGCTAACCCAGGTCGTACCATGTTGGATTGGTCCTTAAAAATACTCGTGACTTTTTGGTCCTTTGGATCCCAAGTGTTTGCCGTGCTTGGAGACCCGTGTCTGGGGAGAAGAGGATCCTGGTGGCTGAAACACTCCACTTTGGCCTTGACTTCTGCCTAAACGGGAGGCTAGTCGTACCGGCCTAGTCAATCGGCTCTTGTCACGTTGAGCCCTATCCCACTGTTGACATGCGGGTTGCTATATGGAGCACCATGCTATAGCCTCTGCTGCTGATTAGGTGCTTTACGCCAGTATTCCCCTGCATTCAACGGTGTGATAGAAGGCGGTGGCTCAAACGGTTCAATCGGGCTTACCCCCTTGAGTATATCTTTCGGGCAGTCTCCATTGTGCGTCGGCTGGAGACCCGCCGACAGTTGCACTTTCCCTTGTTGGGCTCGGTGGCGGGCGGGGACCCCCGGGGGATGAATATCTCTACTAATATAATATGGATAAAACAAAAAAAAAAAAAAACTAGCACAGAAACGGCATATAGACACCGAATTTGAACATGACAGTGATTCAGACTGTGAGGAAGCGACGCCTCATTCGTCGGCCGTATAGCCGCGCTTCCTCATTGTCCATAGCAAGATGAAGGAGAAACCAGTTACCAAGCTGCATCCTTTTCTGGTGGGGGAGACCCTCAGGAGCCGTGTTGGCGGGCCTGACGCCCAGCGCCTCAGGTCTGGTGACTTGCTGGTGGAGTGCCGTACTCGGGCACACTCCAGCGGGCTACTGGGGCTCTCTTCCATCGGAGACACTCCTGTGGAAGTCACACCCCACAAAACTATGAATTCGTCAAGAGGCGTAATCAAAGATCAAGCTTTGGCAGAACTGTCAGAAGATGAACTTGTAAGGAACCTTAAGTCTCAGGGGGTGACTTGCGTCAGGCGCTTCGCTTCCAAGCGAGGTGGTGGGGAGATCCGTCTCCCTACCATCATCCTGACGTTTGGCACCCCCACCCCTCCTACTACCATCTGGGGAGGTTACTACTCCCTAAAAGTGAAAAAGTACGTCCCTCTTCCCCTCCGGTGCTTTAAGTGCCAAAAGTATGGCCATGGGCAGAAGACATGCCGTCAGGCAGAGGCTTCATGCGCCCGTTGCACTAGGCCCGGACACTCTGCTGAGTCCTGCACAGCCACCCCCCTGTGTGTGAATTGCCAGGGGGCGCATATGGCTTCGGATAAGAAATGCCCTCGTTGGATATCCGAGTGCAAGATTCAGCAGGTGCGTGTGGAGAAGGGGTTGTCCTTTCTGGATGCCAAAAAACTGGTTGAAGGCCCTGGTGCAGCTGCGGCTGCCCCAACCTCTAACACCTCTGTGTATACTTTTAGTGCAGCGGTGGCAGGCAAGCGCCCCACCAAAGACTTTTCATGTCAGACCCCAACTTCTTGGTTGGGGGCGGAGCCTCGGCTCATCTCGCCCCTGGAGAGTAACCCTCCTCCGGTGGTGACAAGAAGCCAGGGAACGCAGAAGGCGGACACTGCCGGTCCGGTTGTGCCGCCTTCTGTTGCCCCTAAGCCTCAGCCCCCACCCAAACCTGTTAGTCAGTCAACTCCAAAGGCTTCTGGCTCTGGTCAGCCTTCTAAGGCCGCTAACTCTAGCGGCAGGAACGCTGCCCAGGACCAGAAGTCTAAGAAATCTATGGAACCGCTGTGCGCACGGGCCCAGAAGGGGAACACAGATGTCCCCCTTCAAAACAAATATGCTGCACTGGAGGAGCGGATGGAGGGAGTGGAAGTTGTTGCTGATGCTGCGGCAGCTCCACCCCCTTCCTCTCCGAAGAACCAGAGGAGGCCCGGGAGCCGGCCCCCCTCTGTTTCTTCAACTCCTTCCAAGGTAAAGGAAAAAGGGGGGAAAAACTCCTTACCCCCAGATAAGACTTAATCATGGACTCTTTGCTTCAGTGGAATTGTCGTGGTTTTCAAGCTAACTTTGAGGAATTGCGTCTTTTAGTCAAGTTCTATAACCCCTCAGTAATATCTCTTCAGGAGACTTACCTGAAGACTTCTGACCCTGTGTCCTTTAATGGTTTTAATGTTATACATAAAGGCTCTGATTCGGAGAGGCGCTCGGGTGGAGCGGCTCTTCTCATTAGTAGCCAAATTTTATGTAGCCCCGTTAGCATCGACACCTGTCTTCAGGCTGTCGCAGCTCGGGTTACCTTAAAGAAGACCATAACCATATGCAGTATTTACCTGCCACCATCACTGCGGGTCTGTAGCAATGATATTTTTAACTTAGTAGATCAACTGCCCCCTCCCTTTATTCTCATGGGGGATTTTAACGGTCACGCTCACCTTTGGGGCAGTGACCACTATGATGGCAGAGGTCAGATGTTAGAAGATGTTTTTTCTCAACTTAACCTATGTGTCTTTAACGATGGCTCACCTACATACTCTAACTCAGGTTCAGGATCTAGTTCTGTTCTAGACCTCACTATGTGTGATCCTTCTCTCATGCTGGACTTTGACTGGAAGGTTCACGATGACCTGTGTGGCAGTGACCACTTCCCAGTAGTCCTGTCATCGGTCAGCTGTGTGGAGGATTCGCCGGTGGGGCGCTGGAATCTCAAGAAAGCTAACTGGCCTCTCTTTGCCTCCCTCTGTCAGTCTCGTCTTACAGAGGAGGTGGTCATGTCAGCTGAAGAACCTGTTTCTTGTTTTACTTTGATTTTGTTGGACGTAGCAGGTGAAACCATCCCTAGAACTTTCACATCAGTCCCTCGGAGGCCGAGAGTACCATGGTTCAATGAAGAGTGCCGCAAGGCCCAAAAAATACGCAAATCTGCTCAGCGACGTGCTTTTCGTAATCCGTCGCAAGCAAATATTTTAACATTTAAAAGACAGCGGGCGAAAGCCCGTTAAATTTTTAAACGCGAACGCCGTGCTTCCTGGAGACGCTTTGTCTCCTCTTTATCTTCTAGGACTCCGTCCCAAAAAGTCTGGAAGGCTGTTCGAAGAATTAGGGGCAGGGGTGGCTCGGCTTCTGTCGGCCATCTTAGAGATGGTGCCAGTTTGGTCACAGATAAAAATCCTGTGGCCAATTTGCTTGCCTCCACCATTGCCCATAATTCTTCAACAGAGCATTATTCACCTTTCTTCCAAAGAGAGAAGGAGAAGCGAGAATCTTGTGCTTGTGATTTTATGTCAGATAACTCGGAAGACTATAATGCCCCCTTTACGTTTTCAGAATTGCAGCAAGCCATGCAGAAATGTACTGACTCTGCTGCTGGATTAGATACCATCCATTATCAGCTCCTAACTCATCTGCCTGAGGATTCACTCCTTGTACTTCTCAAGGCCTTTAACCATATCTGGATAACCGGTCGTTTTCCGCCATCTTGGCGCCAGGCTGTGGTTGTGCCAATCCCCAAGCCGGGTAAGGATCCTTCCGACCCGGGCAACTACCGGCCAATAGCTTTGACATCATGTTTATGTAAGACTATGGAACGCTTGGTCAACGCCCGACTGGTGTGGCATCTTGAGTCACGTGTTCTCATCACAGACCTCCAGTGCGGTTTCCGGCGCTTCCGTAGTACAACTGACCATCTAGTCCGCTTTGAGTCTTTTATCCGAGATGCTTTTGTCAACAAGCAGCATGTCTATGCAATTTTCTTTGATCTTGAAAAGGCATATGACACTACCTGGAAGTATGGTATAATGTCTGATTTGTCGGACATGGGTTTTAAAGGGCACCTGCCTGTTTTTATTCACAATTTTTTGTCTAACAGGTCGTTCCATGTCCGTGTGGGCTCCACCCTCTCCGACTCCTTTGAACAGGAGATGGGTGTCCCGCAGGGCAGCATTCTATCTCCTGTTTTATTTAGCATTAAAATAAATAACATTGTCAAGGCCGTCAAGGATGATTCTGAATGCTCTTTGTTTGTGGACGACTTTGCTTTGTGTGCACGAGGTCGAGGACTTGCGTCCCTTGAGAGGCGATTGCAGCTGTGCGTTGATCGCATCCAGGGGTGGGTGTCTTTCAACGGATTCAGGTTCTCGCCCTCCAAGACAGTCTGTGTGCATTTTACTAACCAGACGAAATTTTTTCCAAAACCTACCCTGAGCATTGCTGGAGTGCCAATTCAGGTGGCCGAAGAGGCAAAGATTTTGGGGGTCATCTTTGGCAAAAGATTGACCTTCTGCAACCATGTTAACTACCTTAGAACCTCTTGTCGGAAGGCCCTCGACATTCTTCGTGTCGTTGGTCGTACTGACTGGGGTGCAGACCGCATTGTCTTACTTCGACTGTACCGAGCCCTTGTTCGGTCCAAACTGGATTACGGCTCTGTGGTTTATGGCTTGGCTTCCAAGTCTGTTCTACAGCGTCTGAACACAATTCACCATCAAGATCTGCGCATATGTCTGGGAGCCTTCAGGACATCTCCAGTTCCTAGTCTGTATGCAGAGGCAGGGGAGCCTTCTCTCAGGCTCCGCCGCATCCGCCTCATGCTCAGCTACGTTCTGAAGCTGAAGGCCCATCCAGAAAATCCTGCCTATGATTGTGTTTTTAACCCGTCATTTGCAGAGATTTACGATGCCCATCCGGGAGCTGTCCGTCCACTTTCCTTCCGTGTCCGACCTCATCTGCAGGCGGCCGGAGTGGACCTGGACAAAGTTTCGGAATCTCTGCAACACGTCACTCCACCCTGGCTACTACCAGTTCCTGACATCTTGCTGGACTTGACTGCCCACAAGAAGGATTGTACTCCACCAGCCATATACCAACAGAGCCTCAATGAACTCCTTTCAATTTTTCCTGGCTATTGTCGTCTTTATATGGATGGGTCCAAGTCTGAGGATGGAAGAGTGGCTGCGGCTGCAGTGTCCTCTCGCCATCCTAGACGCCCATTTAAGCTCCGTCTCCCTGACCATTCCTCTGTATTTAGTGCAGAACTGCAGGCAATTCTGTTAGCACTCAAGCATGCCTATCAGTCTCGGGAAAGGAACTTCCTGATTCTGTCTGACTCTCTTTCTGCCCTGCAGGCCCTTCAGGGCACGGGAACAGACCATCCACTGCTGGTGCAGATTAGAGAGCTCTACGCGGACTTGATGAAGGAATATTATGACATCATTTTTATTTGGGTCCCAGGCCATGTGGGCATCGAAGGCAACAGAATCGCAGATTCTGCTGCCAACAGTGCCCGCAGTGACCCTGTCCCTGACACACAGACTGTCTATAGTGATTTTAAACCTGTTATTAGTGCGTACATAGCCCGCGAGTGGCAGTCCGAGTGGGACAAAGAGGAAGGGAACAAGCTTCATGAAGCTCTTCCTAAGTTGTCTGACAGTCTACCTTTCCGCTGCGGCAGCCGCCGTGAGGAGACTGTCCTTGCTCGGCTCCACATCAGGCACACATATGTTACGCACTCTTACTTACTTAAACAGGATGAGCGTCCATGGTGTTTTGCCTGTGATGAGCAGTTTTCTGTTCGACACCTTTTGCTGTATTGTGCTGACCTAATTGACACCAGATATAAACACTTCACAGCAGACTCCTTGAAGGTTTTGTTCCGGGATGTTCCCCCGGACAAAATCTTCAATTTTTTGCGAGACTGCAATATTTTTAACAAGATCTGAGCATTCATAGACTATGTGAATTTTTTTATTTGCCCTTTTCGAGAGTCTGTAGACATTTCTTTTCAAGACATGTGCGACATTTTAGCCTGAGATTTTTAATTTATATTTACATCTTGTCTTAAGACCTTGCTTTTAGTCTGGCTGACCAGATTTTTACCCATCCCGCCATGAGATGGCCTTAGTCGCCTGCTCGGCGTTAAACCCAAATAACTAACTAACTAATCCTAGCAAGTTACAACCAATTAGAGCATCACCACTTGCGCCCACCTACGAACAGCCAGAAGATAAGCATGTTGACCTTCTGCTAATAAGCTCCTGCAATGGAGATAACTTTCACTACATAATTATCAGAAATGTCATGTCTAATTCATGGGCATACAACTAAACACAACGGGAAACAGGAATTTTGTAAGAGATGTTTACAAAGGTTTTCCTCCATAAAGTTGGCACATAATCATGTCCAGCATTGTAGGTCTGCTGATGACATTCAAACAATATCCAGATCCTGGCAGTCAGGTATATTTCAAGAACTATGGGAATCAGCAAAAGCTGCTGTTTGTAGTGTATGCTGATTTTGAATCACTAGTTGTACTATATGAGGGTCCTGTTCCAGAATCATTACCAAAGACTGTAAAATTAAGTGACCAAGTGGTGTGCTCCTTCGGATACATTCTTGTTAGGTCAGACAGTGAGCATTCAGAATCTGTTATCTACAGAGGTGAAAATGCAGCAGCTGAATTTTTAACAGAAATGAGACAACTGCATAATAGCATAGTGCAGTATCTGGAAAACTGTCAGATACCTTTGATGATGAAAGAAAAAGACAAACTGAATTTTGATACAGCAGAGACATGTTGGATATGTGAACAAGCCCTACATGATAACGTTCATGACCATGACCACATAACTGGGCGTTACAGAGGTGCTGCACATGGTGCATGTAACTTTAAACTAAAAATAGATTCAAAGACATATAATCTACCTATCTTTTCCCACAATCTCAAAGGGTATGATTCACACATTATCATGTGTGCTATAGATGAGTCTTACAAAAAAATTAGTTGTATTGCCCAGAGAACTGAGAAGTACTTGACTATTAGGCTAGACAACAAATTAGTGTTTTATGACTCAATGCAACATTTGTCTTTAGGGCTTGCTAGTCTGGCAGACTTATCAGACTGATAGTTCTGTAGTTCTGGCACTGTTTCAGGTTTCCTTTCTTGGGGAGGGGGATCATTAGAGACCATTCTACTGGCCATTTCTTTTGCTCCCAGATCTTTTGACAGAGTGTAGTGAGGACCTTCGTTGTTACTTCTCCTCCATGTTTCAACAGTTCAGCAGGTACGTTGTCTACACCTGGAGACTTTCCTCCCTTCAGGCCGTGTACAGCTGCTTCCACCTCTTCAGCTAACACTGGCAGGTCTTCAGCCTTCCTGGCCCCAGCCTGGTTGTTTTGGAGGATGCTGGTGTCTGGCTCAGCCTTGTAGTTATACAAGTCTCGGCAGTACTCAGTCCATCTGTTTAGCACAGCAGTGTTTTCCGTAAGGAGTTGGCCGCTGCTGTCTTCGATGACTGTGGCTGTTCGCTGTTGAGTCTTGGTGAGGGTCCTTAGCGTTTCATAAGCCTTCTTGCTGAACTACAGAACTACAGAACTACAGAACTATCAGTCTGATAAGTCACCCTTGCAAAGTAATGCTTAGAATCATTCTCAACCGCCTCAAAACTTTCGCCGAGGAACTGCTGGCAGAAGAACAGGCTGGCTTCAGAGCTGGAAGAAGCACTGTAGAGCAGATTTTCAACTGCCGCGTCCTGATCGAGAAACATCTGCAGCATCAGCGCGAACTCTACCACAACTTCATTGATTTCAGGAAAGCATTCGATCACGTCTGGCATGACGGACTCTGGCAAGTCATGAGATCGTTCAACATAGAGGAGGGACTGATCCAAATGATAGAAGCGCTTTACAAGAACGCCTGCAGCGCAGTTCTACTTAACAATCAGTCAGGCGAGTTTTTCAGGACGACGATCGGTGTCCGTCAAGGATGCCTGCTCTCTCCTGTCCTTTTCAACATATTCCTGGAGAAGATCATGCAGGAAACCCTCCACGACCACCATACTTCAATCTCTATTGGTGGCAGATCCCTGTGCAATCTTCGATTCGCAGACGACATTGACCTCATGGCAGGCAGCAATAGTGAGCTCCAAAACCTGACAGACAAACTTTCAAGTAGCACAGGGTCTTATGGCATGGAGATCAGTACGGATAAAAGCAAAGTGATGATCAACACCACAAGCGACAGCAGCAGCAACATCCACATGAACGGCCAGAAGCTAGAAGAGGTCAATAGCTTCAAGTACTTGGGAGCCACCCTGTCTAAAGACGGTAGTTGCATAGCAGAGATCCGTATCAGGATAGGTACAGCAACATCCGCAATGGCCAGGCTGGACAGGATATGGCGAAGTAACTCCATCAGCTTCACCATCAAGTACAGGCTTTACAAATCCCTCGTAGTGTCTATTCTACTCTACGGCTGTGAGACTTGGACACTGCTTGCAGACTCAGAAAAGAAAATCCAGGCCTTTGAGAACAAGTGCCTGAGGAAGTTGCTCCGCATCTCGTACCGCGAGCACAAGACCAACGAATATGTACTGAGCATCGTCACTTCCCTGGTGGGCCCACATGAACCCCTTCTGGCAACCGTGAAACGGCGCAAGCTTGCTTGGTTTGGCCACGTGACCCGACACAACACCTTGTCCAAGACTATCCTCCAAGGCACTCTCGAAGGAAGTCGTCGGCGAGGTCGTCAGAGAAAGAGTTGGGTCTCAAACATAAAAGAATGGACCGAACTTGAGATGCCAGACTTGCTTGCCACCGCCCAGAATAGAACTCAGTGGAGAGCACTGTCTGTTGCTGCTGCCTTTCAGTCCCCCCAACGCCCAGTTCGGGCAAGGGACTGATGATGATGATGATGATGATGATGATGAGTCTGGCAGAAGGACTGGCTGAGTTTCCAATAACAAGTAAATATTTTGAGCCGGAGTTAATCAAGAAAGTAATCTATCCCTATGAGTACATTGATCACTGGGTTGTTTTTGAGGAAACGTCTCTGCCTCCAAAAGAGGCATTTTGTTCTACTTACTTACTTACTTACGCCTGTCACCCCTACCCGGGTATAGGCCGTCGACGAGAGACCTCCAGCAACTCCTGTCCTGTGCTTCTCCTTCGATTCTACTCCAGGTGGTTCCCAGTCTCTTGATGTCTGCTTGGAGGTCTCGACGCCAGGAGTTTCTCGGCCTACCTCTTTTCCTCTTTCCCTGGGGGTTCCATGACAATGCCTGCCTAGTGATACTGGAAGCTGGCTTTCTCAGACTGTGACCGATCCATCCCCATCTTCTTCGCCCAATTTCATTCTCTGCTGTTATCAGCTCTGTTCTCTCCCAGAGTCTGACGTTGCTGATCTTCTCTGGCCAGTGGATTTTCAAAATTCTTCTAAGGCAACTGTTCATGAAGGTCTGTACTCTGTTGACTGTGGTTTTTGTCAATCTCCATGTCTCTGCTCCATATAGGAGAACTGCTTTTACATGGGATGCATTTTGTTCTACACTAAGTGGTAAAGGAATTTCTGACTCTGAATACCAGCATTCTCTTGATGCTTGGGGTAAATTAGGATGTCAAACGATTGGCGACTACCACGACCAGTACTTGAAAGCTGATGTTTGCTTGTTAGCAGAAGTATTTGAAAGTTACCATGAAAAGGTTTTTTTGCACTACAGTCTTGACCCGGCCAGCTATATAATTAGTCCTGGCATGACATGGGATGCATTTTTAAAAATCTAATAAGATACAGATAGACTTGCTGTCTAATCACACGATGATTGACATGGTGGAACGCGGTTTGAGTGGAGGCATAAGCATAGCTGCAAACAATTATGCCAAAGCTAACAACAAATATCTTGATGACCTTGACCCCTCAAGGTCAAGGTCATACATTACATATCTTGACGCTAATAACGGCTGGGTGGCTCGATGGTAACAGTGTTAAAACATCCTTGGTTTGAATCCAGATTGGGTCAAAATTTGTTTATACCCTTTTTCCGTGCCCCGTCTTTGAAATCATCTTTGTGGTGGACAAAAAACGTTAAGCCCTAAACATTTAACTTTTTTATGTTCATAACCTTTATGGTTGGGACATGACCGAGTTATAGCCCTTGAAATCTTTTGTCTGCATGATTTGTCACAGTGTGATATAACATACTTAACACAATGTATTATGGCTCATGATCAAAATGATGAGAAAGGTTGGATCTTTGAAGTTGCCCTAGAGTACCCACACCACCTACATGATTACCATAATGATTATCCATTAGCTGTTGAGAAAATGTCTTTGACATGGAAAAAGGAAGACACTAAACTTGTGCCAAATTTGAATGATAAAATCAGTTACATTTGTCACTATCACCTACTGCAGTTTTACATCAGGCACGGGTTAGTACTAAAAAAAAATCCACAGAGGCATTGAATTTGATCAGTGTGCTTTTATGAAGATTACATAATGGAAAACATAACCTTTTGTGAAAGAGACAGCAACACTGATTTGGCAAAGACTTCTTTACGCTTATAAACAATGCCTGTTTTCGTAAGACAATGGAAAATCCTTAACACCGCAAAGATGTGAGACTGGTCACTACTGAATCAGGTGCAATTAAACTTACAGGCAAGCCACAATACACAGGGTATAAAGAGTTTTATCCATCATTGTATGCAGTGACAATATAAAAAATTGTTAAACTGGACAAGCCAGTATTTATTAATATGGCAATACTTGAGTTTTCCAAATTATTGATGCTTGAATTCTACAAATGATTACTTTAAACCAAAGTATCCTGACTGCCGACTGTTATACACTGACACTGACTCTATAATCATAGATGTTCCTACTGAAGACTTTTATGAGTTGCATAATTATGTATGACACGTCTGATTATCCTAAGGATCACCCATGGTACAGCACACAAAAAAAGAAAGTGCCTGGGAAGTTTAAGGATAAATAAAATGGATTGCCTATAGTTGAGTACTTTGGACTGAGGTCAAAAATGTATTCCATACTGCACCAGAAGGGCAGTCAGTCCAAAGTGAACGGTATCTAAAAAACGATTAAAAAAATTTTAAAAAAAGAAATTTGACATGAACACTACAGGCAAGTTTTAGATGGAGAACTAATACCTGATTATCTGAACAAAACACTGAGGTTAAATAAACATAATCTTGAAATGATCCGAACACGTAAGAAATCACTTGCAGTAGTAGACACAAAACAAGTGTTTCACAGTAAAGAAATGGCTTATGCACCTGGGCATTAATGGCTTAAGATATCTGAAGGCATTTGTGATGAAATGATTGATGAATTAGTTGATGAAATGGTTAAAAATGAGTAACAATATCTGGGAGAATAATCTGCAATTCTTTTTTGACAAATACCCTCTGTGGGGCAGGTTCATATAGATAGTGAATTGATGGGTTACCCAGGACTATTTTTTATATTGTGAACAGATGTAGAACATATTGGATCAGTTGCCCTACGTCTTACGTCATTCTCTGCCTTGCCAGGTTGATACAGATATCTTACCCGTCTCGTAAACAAACTTATGTCAGGTGGTGTTTGTGTCATTTTTAGCCCTGGACCTGATGGTCCTGACAGTCCTGATGGTATTGTTTTTAATTTAATAGCATCAGCAGGTTTCAATTGGCCCTCATTATTCATTGCTTTTATCACAGATGGTAATCTCTTAACCCACTCAGTGTTACGTGTGTCATGCATAAGTTCCTTAGAATACTAGTAACTGAAAAAAGTCTCTGTGATAATTGTTTGTTATAGTTCTCAACAATTGCCTGTGACCTGTGCATGCCTGGTATGGCACGTTGTACTAGCACACCATGCTTAGCAAATAATTGATTAACGACACCTTTAAATTCACTACCATTGTCAACTTGAAGAAGCCTAGGGTATTTCAGATGACCCCGACTATAAACTGATGATAACGCTGCCGCTACACTACTAGCTTTTTTGTCAGTTATTGGTTCAGCGTCCTTGAATCTCGATGAAATGTTGACAACAGTCAGTGCATATTTGTATCACTTCTTTCTTATTGTATCATGTGGAAGAAACAGAAGATCCATTTGGTGTATGTCATTAGGGGTGGTGTTTTCAAAGTGAGGTCTTATTATTTTTCTTGGTGGTGTAAATATATTTGCCAAATAGCTTGTTTTTGCAGTCACTGTTTTACTTGGTCGAGCTTAACATCACCACCTACAGTGGCATACAATTTCTCTATTGCAGTTTTTCCTTTCCATTAGCCAATTGGGGAGTAATATATTTTTGATAGTTTAGCCCTGGTGTCAATGCTTGTAATTTTTTCTAGCCTGAAAAACTCCTGTAAAATAAACAAATTCATACCTACTAGAACAAATAATATTTCTCCATTTCTTTGTTGCTGACTGGTTTGGTGGTAGTCACTAAGCTTCGGTTGTGGGATGATCGTGTCTTCATCAGTAACAAGGTAGTATTCTTTGATAGCATCATCAACATTTGAAAACTTACAGCCTGAGTTTTTCATTGATGAAATCAAGTTCTCTATTCTTTATTTTTTGTAATTTTGTTCCACCTGGGCAAGTTTCTCTGATGCTTCGTTGTGCCGTCTCATCTCATCCGCAGACTTCTCCTTACTAACTTTTGAAAAGAGATAATTTGATCCACTGAATGCAAGAGCATTGACAACAGCACCACCAACAATAACAGCCAATGTTGCCATATTTTTATTACATAGATACATTTTCTGGAATAATTCCCTGCTTGACAAGAAAGTCTTTTGTAGCAATTGACGCTGTTACCACTGCAACTAGTTTGGCACTGTCCTCCAAATCTATTTTACCAGGTCTGCAGAATGCATTTTGAGAAGACTCCACCCTAGCATAATGTAAGCTACTGCTAGTCCACTTATAATGGCAGACTGATAGACAAGGTTTATTATGTTCTTTGTGTCACTCATCTTCTTAGGCCACAAAATTAAAATAATAAATTTATTCACTACATGAAAAATGGGTCAAAAGGCTTTGGTGCTATTGTTAATGTGGAGACTTCTTGGTTTGTTTTTTAAGTATCTGGGTTTTTTGGGACACTGTTCGAGTTTGTGGCTTGTACTTTTTGTATAATTTGTAACCTACGTAACCAAATTCTTCAACAAATCTGTTAACTATATATATTGTTATTTCAGGTTTAGGCTGATGGGTGGCAGGTTCAGTTGTTAGTCCCTCAGTTTTTTTGCAATGGTTGTGGTGACGCTATTGATGGGGGTGGGGGTGGTGGTTCGGTTACATGAGCCTTTTCCTGTAGTTCTAATGTTTTCTGTCTATTCCACCCGGCTATTTTTTTTTTCCTGCCTCAATTCTCCAGGGACTTTTAGATTTGGTTACAGTTTGAATTTGAGTCGAGCTCAATTGTGGGGTTGTCTGACTGTCCTCCATTTTCTTCTGCTTTAAAATTTATTTTTGAAAAATCAACATGATTTCCAGTGATCAATAACATGACAACCAGAGTGAGATAATTGCCAAATTTGTAAAACATAAGGCATGCTAATTTACCCATTGAACTTGAAACAATAAAGTTGCTTTCCAAATCATGAGATAGACTGTCAGTATCAACAGGGTTAAAGTGGATAACAGCCTCTGTGTACAGACAGACAAACGATTGACTCAAATCGCGAGTCATAAGTGAACAAATGTGATTTTAATATTTGGAATGCAAATTAATTATTTCCTCAGTGGAGAGCGTTTTGATTTCTTCTGTCATATAACATTTTCTGAGATAAGCTTTTGATTTGCCAGAAACAACTACAAAGAGAATCCTTTGTTTTTTAGACTCTAAGTCTTTGTTTTCAACAGAACAGATTCACTTAGAAGCAGTAATTCATCTTGATGCATTTTGTAATGTAATCAAATAAAACAAAACAAAATGTGTTCACTTATCTTTTGGTGGTAATGTCACTTGTCACTGCAGACACGTGTTATAAGTGCTGTTGAGTGTATTAAACCGACCCCTGCAGGGTTACAAAAGCTTTTCATAACCTCCCAGTAAATTAAAAGCCAACCACGCAATGTCGAGCCTCTTTAGCTGCAGTGGGCTTCTTTTAAAGATGCGTGCTGCCTGGCCTTGCTGACCCTGTTTGAAAAAGTTATTTTCCTGTCCAAGTAGACTGTGAAATCTGATAAGTAAGCTAATAAGTTTGAAACCAAAATTTTTTAAGTAATTAAGTAAAGTCATTATAAGTACTTATTTAACTCTCTGCCGTGAGATGGCCTTAGTTGCCTGCTCAGTGTTAAACCCAAATAACTCAACTTATTTAACTCAATTATAAATACTTGTAGAGGTAAGTTTGAAGTTAGTTGTAAAATGCATGTAACTTAATAAATGCCAGTTGGCAGTAGACTGAAAGGTAAGTGTCCCCAGGCTTAAACCATCAGCCCATGGAATTGAATAGCAGGGTTTCAAGAGCTATGATTGCCTAACAAGAGGGCTTTTAAATAACACGTGCCACAGATTAGGCTGAGTTAACATTAACAGTCACCCCCCACCCCCACCCCCACCCCATCAGTATGACTCACAGATAGGGGTCACACTTAAAAGAAGGCAGTTTACCTGTCTCCAACAAAACCTGTTCCAACCAAAACTTTGAAAGGAAGCTAAAATAGACTCGCCAGTTAGAGCCATGCAGTTTGAAAAGTTGGAGAACACACCTCAGTTTCAGACATGACAAGGTAGGACTAATATTAGCTGGTTGGTTCAATATTTACCAGTTGGGCTGTTATTAGCTGGCTGGTTCAATATTTATTGGTTGGGCTGTTATTAATTATGCAGGGTGTTTTTTACTGGTTGGGCTGTTCTGACATCAGCTCTGTCATGCGGGGTGAGCTATTATTACACCTGCCTTGTACTGAGGTCAATAACACAGTAAACAAGACAGGTTTTGCCATGACAAGCCATTATGAATGGAGGAAGTACAACCGCTCCCAGGCAAAGCTATTAAGTTAAAGTGGGCCTGCTCATTTTAAAAGGAATTGCACTAAGCTGCCTCATGTCGAGTCAAGATAACCTACCCATGGTTGAACCTGTCTGAAAAATTTCAAAAAACTTGTCGAGCCTTGTGTGTGTGGTTTTTTTAAAAAGATGTGTCACCAGCATACAAACCACATGGCCACAGTCAGTCCCAAAAGAATAAGAAACATTTTATTGGTTTAAAGCTTGTCACAGTTCAGTATGCAGGCTAGCTGTCATGTGTAGATTCAGAAGTCTTTACAGTTGACTGAAAACCCTATGAAAACAGGGGCTCTTGAGGATCTAGCCCTAGGAGAGCTCATGAGAATCTAAGCCTGTGAGGACATGTGCTCCTGAGAATCTAAGCCTCTTGTAAAAAAAAAAACCACTGTTTCTTTAAGTACTCAGACGTAGGAAGTAAGATAGGAGGTGTTTCTGTTTAAGCCAGAAACTAACTCAGTTTCTAATAATAGAGTGTTATTGAACCGGTGGAGTGTGTCACAAGACAGCTTTGCCTGGCTTTGTACTGCTGTTATGTGTACACACCCCAGGTATACATTAAGAAGGTAACTAGCACGTTTTCAAGAATTTTATCTGAATGAGAAAATTGTGTTTTTCAGAAATTGACTCTGACAGTATGTATCACATAAGAAGTTATTTTTGTATGGACGGTTTGTGTGTGTACAAGGTAAGTACATAATGTGGTTGACTGCGTTTTATTTGAAATAAACCATGTGTATTGAGATAGGAGGGGTGTTGACAGGGACAATGGAGAGTACTTTTCTAATTAGAGGTTGATGGCATTATTAATTTAGGTGGGGTTGTAATCTCTTATATCTTTATTTTTACTGAGTGTACTGTATGAGGCCTGCTTTTTTTTTTTAGAGAATCGACCATGCGGGCGTTCATGAGCTTAATTAGTTATTTAATTAGATCCAATGTAAGACAATGGAAATTGTCTCTATAAATCTCATTATCTCTTTCTCTACCCGACATTTTAAAAAAATACACACACACGGTATGTTTAGATTACAAGGATTTAATTTGCAAATATGATAAAACAAACTCAAAATGAATAGATAATGCATTCATAGATTAGAAAACGAATTGTTGGAAAATAAAGTGTTCATTTTTGAGCGCCATCTTGTTTTGTGCGACCACCACGTGTTTGTGAGCTCTCAGTGTTTCAGTGCTTTTCGTTGAATGTACTGTGTTTATGTGTGCTGAAAGTATGCTGAGTATCGCATAAGAGTGTGCTGATGAGGATTGTATGCTTGTTTTCCGTCGGATCTGCTTGCTGCTGATGGTATCGTATTGAATAGTGTCTGTCGTTTGAAACTCTGTTTACGTCGCCATTTTGCCTCCCTCGTGTGTTGTGCTCCCAGTGTTGTGATTAGCGCTTTTCGTTGAATGTACTGTGTTTATAATAATATGTGCTGAATGTATGCTGAGTATCGCATATAAGTGTGCTGATGAGGATTGTATGCTTGTTTTCCGTCGGATCTGCTTTGCTGCTGATTTGGTATCGTATTGAATAGTGTCTATCGTTTGAACTTTGTTTACGTCGCCTTTTTGCCTCCCTCGTGTGTTGTGCTCCCAGTGTTGTGATTGGCGCTTTTCGTTGGATGTACTGTGTTCATGTGTGCTGAAAGTATGCTGAGTATCGCATAAGAGTGTGCTGATGAGGATTGTATGCTTGTTTTCCGTCGGATCTGCTTGCTGCTGATTTGGTATCGTATTGAATAGTGTCTATCGTTTGAACTTTGTTTACGTCGCCATTTCTGCCCTTTCAGTGTTGGTTTTCCGTACAATCAGAGTCGCTCCCCCACCACACTCACACACACACACACACACACACACACACACACACACACACACACACACACACACACACACACACACACACACACACCTACTGTACTTTTTCTTCCTTGCATTTTATCAGGTCGCTCCCCTACCACACCGCTCTCTCTCTCTCACACACACACACACACACACACACACACACACACACACACACACACCTACTGCACCCTCGTCCCGTCTTTCTTTTTCCTGTCCTCACAAACAATCATGCTCACCAGATACACACGCCAACAACTGCTATCTCTACGTTGCCACGCCACCTACTGCGCAGCCAGTGCCGCCGACAGTGTTGCAAATACCCTACATGGCATCCGATCGCGAAAGAGAGGCCGCAGGGGGGGGGGGGGAGGGGAATTAGCAGAAGGCACGACTCACCATCACACCCGCAACCACACATTTCTTCACCTTTTCCTATGTCCTTCCACCCTTTCCGCCTTCCCCCATCTCCCCGTCTTCCCCCAATCCCTTCCTTCTTCTCCCATTTCTACTCCTCTCTTCTTCATCTACCGCTCCCGGCTCTCCTCGGCCTCCTCCCCCAACCTCCTCTCCCTCCTTCCCCTCACCCCCTCTTCCTTCGCCTGCTTTTTCCTCCTCGTCCCCACCCCACCCTTTCTCCTCCCTTTCACCCTCACCCTCCCTCTTCCTCATCTTTTCCCACTTTACTTCCTCCCCTTTTCCCCTCACCCCCTCACCCTACTCTCGCATCCTCTTTCTTGCCCAGTTCTCCTTCCCCGTCCCTTCCTCCTCCCCCCTCTTTCTCTCACTCATCTTTCCCCCCTCCATCCTCTTTTCCCCCTTCCCCACCCTCCTCCTCCCTTGTCTTCTTCTTCGTCCGTCTCTTTTTCCTCCTCCTCTCCTGTCTAACCCAACCTAAAACTGTGTCTGTTCAATGCACAGTCTGTCTGCAAAGATGGCAAAGCCGACGTGATCTCAGATTTCATTCTAGACAACGACCTAGACGTTGTCGTGATCACCGAAACGTGGCTCCGCTTAGTTGGCGATGAACCCATCATTGCCAGCGTCACTCCGAGTGGCTACCGCCTTGCCTCCTTCCCGCGTGCCTCCAGAGGGGATGGCATTGCCATCATCTACAGGGACTGTCTTTCCGCTCACCTCTCCTTCTCTCAGTCTCTCACTTTTGCTCATCCCTCCTTTCAATCTGTCGAGGCCGCAGCAACACTCCCTGGCCAGTCCCTCATCTTCTCATGTATCTACCGCCCCCCTCCAAGCCCTCAAAACAAACTCACAAACTCCATGTTCCTCACCGAGTTTGACCTCCTCCTCGACCACTACAGCACACGACCCGGAAAACATATCCTTCTTGGCGACTTTAACCTCCATTTCGACAAACCCGACCACCCTGACACAAGACGCCTTTGCACTTCACTTTCGAACCACAATCTTACACAACACATCACCAAACCCACCCACCGACTCGGCCACACCCTCGACTGGATCATCAGGAATCAGGAATCAGGAATTTATTTAACGTCTTTTCACACATTGGTGATATTAGACAACAAAAAATAAAAAAAATAAAAAGGAAAAAAAAAAAAAAAAAAAGATATCAACAACCAAACACACAACTTGCTTGTGAGTATCAAAGAATAGCAATAATTAACATCCAACCACACACACAAATTACTTATTATACTAGTTTACCCACCGGACTATGAATTATTATATGAACTATTGAAATTGCAATATTTCTATGTAAGATGTCATACAAATTGTCTGCTAAGTGATCAACTGTTATGTTATTTTTTTTTCAACAGATTCAGTATAATAGGACATTCACATATTATATGTTTAACAGAGATGGGGCTTAAGCACTCGCATTTGATGTCTTTTGCGAATTTTGTTTTCCAAGAATTTAGTCTTAACTTGTATATCAACGAAGCTGTTTTCCTTGAACAAGGAGGAACATGATAAGCATATTTCGTATCATCTTTGTGAAAAAAACGGTTTAGCACAGAGTACATTTCATGTAGAGATAATTGCATATTATTACAAACTGCTGAGTTTTCTCTATTTATAGCTCCTTTTTTGGCTTGTCTGTCACAAATTTCATTCCAATAAATTCCGCAGTGTGACGGTATCCAAAGAAAATCGATCCCTATTCCTCTGGACATAATACAGCTCATAATATGTTTTATGTCATACACTAGGTCTTTTCTAGTATTACAATCCCAGCTTTTTAGACTATATAGGACAGATTTAGAATCGACACAGATCAAAATGTTAAATATATCATAAGGTAGAAGTTGAATAAAATTTAGTGCCATGAGAATCGCATACAGTTCAGACGTAAATATAGAAAATCCTTTACCAAGATAAAAAGATTTCTTCACTTTGAGATCAGGAATAACAAAGCCTGCACCACAGTCTGAAGAATCTAAGACAGACCCATCTGTGAAAATTTTCAAATGTTTAAAATATGTTGTCTGTAATTTTTCTTTCACTAAATTTGCTAAAACGTTCACATCCTCATCTTTTTTCAAATCTGTGTAATCTATATCGAAAGTAGCATTAATATGTTCCCAGGGAGGTATAGTAGGTGTTACTGGTAAAACGGGAATAGACTTGATATCTATATTGCAGTTTTCTATAGCATCTTTGACATAGTTACGTATAGGTAAAAGATACGGGATGGTTTGCGCTCTCTTCGGGAAATCCACATCTGCATCTAAAAATATGTCTTCACGTACTGAATTTTTGACGGACAGGCTTCGGACAATGTATTTTGCAGTTGCTAATTTACGTTGGTCAGATAAAGACAGAACACCTGCTTCTTTGTAGGTTTTTACAGTATTAGTATGAACCGGCACTCCAAGGGCTAATTTAACTGCTTTACTATCAATGCTTTGCAGCTTCTGTAGAAGTGTAGCTGGGGCAGAAAAGTAGACTTCCTGTCCATAGATAAGTGTTGATCGAACTAAAGATGTACCAAGGTGTAAAACAGTTTTAATGTCCTGACTCCATGGTTGTGAGTTTATAATTTTTAACAAGTTAAGTCTTTTTCTTGCCTTATTTAATATGGCTTCAATATGAATTCTCCATGATAATTTTGATGTAAAACGTACGCCTAAAAACTTTACACTCTGTTGGTAGTTTAAAGGCGTCCCGTTTAGGGATAAGTTAGGTAATGTTTTAGCACTTTCCCCATTATTTAAAAGCATTAGACATGTTTTTTCCCCAGATAGTTCTAGACCATTTTCTTTCATATAGTTTGATAATTTGTCCAATTCAATCTGATAAACTTTTTGAACGTAATCTACGATTCTTTTTGGGGTACGTTTTCTGAGATTAGTGTTTATCCATATAGCAATATCATCTGCATATTGTACCACAGTTGTGTCCTGTGAGAGAGATTGTGGGAGGTCGTAAATTAACACAGTGAATAAAAAGGGTGAAATTATTGATCCCTGCGGAATACCCATATCTATTTTCTTAAAGGTTGAATAACTTTTACCAACTTTGGTGCAGACAAATCTTTCAGACAAAAAGCTTTTAATGTACTCATACATAAACCCGGTTATGCCAATCTGTTTTATTTTGTATAATAATCTAGCATGCCAAACACTATCATAAGCCTTTTTTACGTCGAAAAAGGTTGCTAGTATACTTTTTCTTTTAGAAAATTGTTTTTTAATGTTATTTGTGAGTTTAACTAAATGGTCTGTCGTACATCGACCTTTCCGAAAACCAGCTTGATGAACTGGAATTATATCCTGTTTTTCACAGTAATGAAATAACCGATTTAAAAGAATCTTTTCCATTACTTTGCAAGCTTGTGATGTTAGTGCAATAGGTCTATAACTACTAATCAATGTACGTGTTTTACCCGATTTGAGTACTGGAACTACTACTGACTGCTTCCAGATAGTAGGAAGAGATCCATTAAACCAACATTTTTGGTAAAATGTATGTAGTAGTTTTTTCCACGACTCAGGTAAATGATAAAGTAGTTGGTAAGAAATCCCATCTATACCCACTGCACTAGAGGTATTTGCAAACGACTGTAAAACATCTAGGAATTCATTATATTGAATTGGAGCATTGATATACTGAGAATGAGTAGAAACTGGATCTTGATAATCTGCTTTGACTTCTTCTTGGTTTCTGTGGTTTATGTTTGATAAACTGAGACTTGATGTGAGACTATTTTCTGCAAACATATTAACAAAGGCCTCCGCTTTATCTACTGCACTAGGAAATGTGTTGCCTTCTACTGCGATTGGATACACTTGTAATTTGTATCCATTTTGTAATTCTGATATTTTTCTCCAAACCTTATATGTATCTTTTGATTCAGACACTTCATTTTTACAGAACTCAGCCCAGTGAATCTTTTTGGCTCTCGCCACTATTCTGTTACAGTGTATTTTAGTTTTTTTCATTTCCCTAAAGTTCTCTTCAGATTTGTTTCTTATCCATTTTTTAAAGTGTTCCTTCTTAATATTTACTGCTAGTTCACATTCCTTATTCCACCAAACATTACCTGAATATTTACCTTTTGATTTTCCTTTGCATTTTGGTATGGACTTCTCCGCAGCAGAAAGAACAGCTTTTGTAATATTTCCATAAAATATGTCTATACTTTCATGTTCTATACTTGCAATGTCATGGGACAGCAAGATTGTCTCATACAGTTCCCAATTAGCATTGACATACTGAAACTTTGGAATTCTGTCCTCAATATTGCAATATTCATCTTTATCTTTAACGTTTAATTGTATAATGATTGGAAGATGATCACTTCCCAAACAATCTTCCTCAGTGATCCAAGTGCAATTTGTTGCCAGAGTCGGGCTTACTAGTGATATATCAAGAGCAGATGCCTTATGAGTAGAAACATCTGGGATTCTAGTGATACTACCATCATTTAAAATGATTAACTGAGAGTCTGAAATATTTTCTACCAGACGATTGCTTGTAACTATCGTACATCCAGACTCCCAGAACGGTGCATGAGCATTGAAATCTCCTAGGACCATCCATTTACAGGAAGTTGTCTGCTGAGAATCAATATTTTTTAGCCAGTCAGTGTTGTCATCTTTTGGCCCTCTAGGTAGATATACGGAGATCACATTTAAAGTATTTTGATTATTAATTTTTACCATGGCCCCAGTGATATAGATATCATTTAGATCTTTCGTTATAGAGTACGTATTTAGTGATGAATATTCCAGGTCATCGCTAATGTATAACGCAGTTTGGACTTTATTCGATATAGGGTCATAATGGTATAGAGGAGGATAATAATATCCTCGAAGTTTTGGGAGTTTTTTACCTTCTACATTCAGAGATTGTAACGCTAATATACAATACTCTGACTGTAAAATGTGATTTTCGAATGATAGGAAATTTGTTGATCATCACCCGCACCTCCGATCAACTCTTTCTCGACTCTGACACCTCCTCTGTGCTTCCCTCTGACCACCTCGCCATTCTCGTCTCCCTCAACCTACCTCCCCCGAAAAAACCCAAGCTCCTTGTCACTCGCCGCAAACTGAAATCTGTCAACCGAGAGAGCTTCTTCGATGAAGCTGTCGACCGTCTCTTGGACCCCGCCTCCTCTCCTGATCTTGCACCCCATTTCGACTCCTCCCTTCGAAAACTTCTAGACACCCATGCACCTGTCACCACCTGCTCCATGCCCAACCGACCCCCCTCCCCTGGCTCACTGACGACATAGCTGAGGCCAAGCGCGAGCGCCGACAAGCAGAACGCCTCTGGCGCTCATCTGACCTCACCGTTCACAGACAGTTCTTCCAAGCAACTAGATCCAAAGTCTGCAGAATGATCTCCGACTCCAAACGTAAACACCTTCAAAACACAATCCTGGAATCTACTTCTTCCAAAACCCTCTATGCTACCATGAACACACTCCTAGGCACTCCTAAAGACACTCCTATCCCCAACACACACAGCAGAGAAGAACTCCCGTCCGCTTTTTTTCACCGACTTTTCCGACAAAATTCAAACTCTGCGCAACACACTCGACTCTCTGCCGTCCCCTCCTTGCCCTGCCGACACCCCCTTTTCCGGCACCCCCCTCTCGTCCTTCCGCCCTGTCTCTCAAGAAGAAGTCCTCAAGACCATAAAGTCCATGCCTCTCAAAACCTGCGAACTAGACCCCCTCCCAGCTTCTCTTTACCGGGACGGCCTTCCAAAACTTCTGCCCTTCATTACCGACATCATCAACACATCTCTAGAGAACGGCTCAGTCCCTGATATCTTCAAGTCCGCCATCGTCCGTCATCTCCTAAAAAAAACACAACCTCGACCCAAACGAACTAAAAAACTATCGCCCAGTCTCCAATCTCTCTTTCCTGTCCAAGCTTCTTGAGAAGGTTGTTCTCAACCAGCTCAACCTCCACCTTGCCGACAACAACCTCCTCAGTCCCTTCCAGTCTGCCTATCGCAAACACCACAGCACTGAAACAGCCCTTCTACACATTTTAAACGACCTGCTTCTCTCCACCGACTCGGGCAACATCTCCCTTCTTACGCTACTCGACCTTTCTGCCGCCTTCGACACCATAGACCACTCTATCCTCCTCCACCGCCTTCGTCACTCCTTTGGCATCACTGACTCTGCTCACTCCTGGTTTCTCTCCTACCTCTCCGACAGACAGCAGTCCGTCACCATTGACGGCGTCTCCTCCAACCCAGTTACGCTCTCTTGCGGAGTACCACAGGGGTCCGTCCTGGGCCCGGTCCTTTTCACACTCTACACCTCCCCCCTGTCCAACATCATACAGTCTCACTACATACGCCACCACCTCTACGCTGACGACTCACAACTACTAGACAAAGACAACTCGACAACACTCAGTCACTACTGACTCGCACGGCTGACTGCTATGAAGACGTGAAAAACTGGATGACAGCAAACAAGCTTAAACTGAACGACGACAAAACGGAAGCCATGCTGGTAAGCACTCGCCAGAAACTTTCCCAGCTCCTTCCCTCTCTCCACCTTCAACTCGACAGCACCCCCATCTCCCTCAGTGACTCGGTCAATAACCTTGGCGTTATCCTTGATTCCTCTCTTACCATGACCAGTTTCGTCTCCGCCACTGCCCAGGCATGCTACTTCCACCTCCGCCGCATCAGTCAGATCAGAAAATACCTCACCACCGAAGCTGCCACCAAACTTGCTGTCTCTCTCATCCTATCTCGCATCGACTACTGCAACTCTCTCCTTTCCGGCCTCCCTCACTCCACCACTTCCACTCTCCAGCGCGTCCAGAACAATGCTGCCCGCCTTGTCCTCAGAAAGAAAAAATCCGACCACATCACACCCTGCTCAAACTCCTTCACTGGCTTCCCATCCCACAACGCATCCAATACAAGATTCTGTCTCTCTGCTACAAATCCCTGAACAACTGCGCTCCTGCCTATCTCTCCAACTTACTTCACCCCTACACTCCTTCCCGCTCCCTCCGCTCCGCCTCCGACCCTCTCCGTCTCCACATTCCCCGCACCAAACTCAGCACTTTCGGCCCCCGCTCCTTCTCAGTTATGGTCCATCCACCTGGAACACTCTCCCACTCTCTCTCCGTCAGAAAGACTCTCTCTCCTCCTTTCAGTCCGCCCTCAAAACTCACCTCTTTCAACAGTTCTAGAACTATATCACCACACTCCCCACAAAAGCTGACTGTCGCAATGTATTTCACCATTTGTTGTACGTGAGTTGTTGTCTAAAGCGTGCGCATGCGTGCGCGAGTTGTGAGTGCGCGCTTAGAGTTATAATTATTATAAGATAAGCGCATTATAAATACAGTAATTATTATTATTATTATTAGCGCTTGCAAAGGAGTAGCAAAGTTAACAGTCAGGGGCTCTTCACCGCATCTTTTCATGGTGACTGTAACGTAAATAGTGTGTTAATATTTGTTGTATTTTTATTTATTTATTTATTTATTTAGTAATTTGTTAGGGTTTTTGTTAATGTTTTGTTTGTTTGTTTGTTGTTGCTGTTTTTTTTGTTTGTTTGTTTTTTGTTTGGATGGGGGAAGGGGGGTTGTTTTGTGTGTGTGTGGTTTTTGTTGTTGTTGTTGGTTGTTTGTTTGTTTTGTTTGTTTGTTTGTTGTTTGTTTTGGTTTTTTTCGGGGTGGGGGGGGTGTGGGGGGGGGGGGGGTTGTTGGTTTGTTTTTTGGGTTGTTTTTGTTTTTGTTTGTTTTATTTGTTTGTTTGTTTGTTTGTTTGTTTTGGGGGGTGGGGCGGAGGTTATGGTTTTGTGTGTGTGTTGTTTTGCTTTGTTTTTCGGGGGGGGGGGGGGAGGAGGGGGGAAGCGTGGCAGGGTGGACGTGATGTGAATCCCCCCAAAATATATGATGGTACCCCCTAACCCCACTCCCTCCCTTTTCCTCCCTGCCCCCTTCTTGATTTTCATGATTTTAAGCCGACCATTAGTGCTTATATATATATCATGAATGGCAGACTGACAAGGAAGAAACGAACAGGCTCCGTGAACCTCTTCCTGTAGTGGCCGACGGTCTACCTCATCGCTGTGGCAGCCGCCGTGAGAAGACTGTCCTTGTTCATCTTCGTGGCTAAGTTCAATGAACAAAGGCGAATTCACAGGTGCTGTTTTCATAGACCTTCGGAAAGCTTTCGACATGGTAGATCATGAAATTCTCCTTTCCAAGCTCAATATATATCTGGATGGTTCATTTTCAAGTAACTGTTTTCATACATCAGACGGCAGTTCTCAGGCATCTATTCATTCCTTTAAAACAACCTCGTTTTTCGCTTCCTATCTTACAGACAGACAGCAGCGCGTGATAGCTAATGGATCTTACTCTTCAAGTGGTTTAGTAACAAGAGGAGTGCCCCAGGGCTCTGTCCTGGGACCTCTTCTCTTTTGCATATTTATCAATGACCTGCCACTACATTTCACGAATGACAGAATTGAATGTGACTTGTTTGCCGATGACGCAACAATCCACACCCCCGATAAGTGTCTCGAGTCTTTAAATGATCGTTTGCAACAGGGACTGAGTGAAATTTCCAAATGGTGTGAAAATAATGCAATTATCCTTAATCCCACCAAAACCGAATGTATAACGATAGCAACCCGTCAGAAGCATCAGCTCAAGCCACTTTCGCTTAGCCTGGAAATCCAAGACCACACCATAACACAAGTAACTGAACATCGCCTACTTGGAGTTATTGTTGATAACCAGATGAAATGTCAATCTCACATTAATGTTGTCTGTAAAACTGTGTCCAGAAACGTGTTTATGCTGTCTAAGCTAAAATATCTTATTGATGTCGACACTTGCAAACTATTTTACAATGCCCATGTCAAATCCCACATCGATTATGCCTCCACGACATGGGACGGCAGTGGTGACATACACATGAAGAGTCTTAACTCCTTGCATCGCAGGGCAGTGAAGCAGATCCTGCCTGATCCAGCTCTTTCTACTGACCAAAAATTTGAAAAACTAAAAATGCTTCCTCTTGACAAGCACCATCTCTTTAACAAAGGGGTAGTCATGTATAAAATCTGGAATGAAATCCACCCAGAATACTTGTGTAATCTCTTCACCAAGGTAGCTTCAGGCTATTCAACATCAAGGCGAAACTTCATCACACCACGCCCGAGGATATATTTATTTAAAACCACCCTTGCTTTCTCGGCCGCCTCGTTTTGGAATAAACTGCCAGCGCACATAACACACACTGGTTCACTCCCCTCTTTCAAGGAAAGCCTCTTCAAGTACATGCTATCTAACAGCTCATTCACTGGTTCGGGTATCTCCATCGCCTAAAGCCTTGATATTAACCTCCGCGCGCACGTGCGTGTATATGGGTGTGTGCGCACGCGCGTGCGTGTGTGTGTGTGTGTGTGTGTGTGTGTGTGTGTGTGTGTGTGTGTGTGTGTGTGTGTGTGTGTGTGTGTGTGTGTGTGTGTGTGTGTGTGTGAGCATGCGGCGCGAGCGTGCGCGCGTGTTTGATTTCAGTGAAAGAAGGAATTTTAAAGACTATCTCTTTTTTTTTCTTTTTTTTCTTTTCTTTTTTTTTCCCCGTTCACATTGTTAGTAATCATAATTGGTGCCCTCCATTTTGCCTTATCCATCTCTTTTTGAACGACTTGTTATATTATGTGCACTTTCATGTTAGTAGCTTTGTACTTTTGTATCTTAGTAGCTTTGTACCTTTAGCAGATTTGTACCTTTGTAGTTTAGCAACGGCAAGCGTGAAAAATGGCACATGTGCTAACTGCTTCTTCCGTTCAGAAATAAAGTTTTATTTCATTTCATTTAATTTCATTTCACATTGGGCATATAGTTCTATCTCTTATGGCAGAATCATGCATTATGGGCCGATTGCTCTTAAGTTTGGTACAGCGGTAGAAAATCGTTACAGAAGAAAATTCCACACCTGGGGCATCAAAGATTTTGCTTAATGCTACCATGGTAACCAATATTAAAAATGACCGTTACCGTATCCTCTGTATACCAATTTATATGTGAGAGTAATAACATCTTGCAATCTTTACAATAGATTTCAGGTCGTCCATCATTAAAATAGAAAACAAAATCAAAATTACTGGCAGGCACTTACTCACCATTGACAGAGAATGTGCTATAGCTCTTTGTTTATGAAATAAATTTTAAAATTGCTTAAATTGTGATTGTCAAACACAAACGCTTGTGATGAAGCTCTCTGCCCATGCATACAGTTCACACAGGGTTTTTGTGTGAAACGGTCTTGTCAGCGATTTGTCTTATGACAAATATCCCGTGTAGGCACGAGGTCACGTGCAATCATAATGAAAGCGTTTTACATGGAGTTTTAGGCCGCATTTCAGTCTAACCAGAGCTCAAGGATAGATAGTACGGGCTGTTCTGTGGGTGAGGACATTATGTTGGATATGCTAGCCGTATTATGAGACTCTAAGGCCTAGATTTCAGGTATGTTTTATATGTATTATTGACAGCTACTGAGTTAAAGATAGAATGCGTTAGTAAGAGTTAATTCGGTTATGTAGTGTTGATTTGGTTCAGTTAATATGTTGGTTTGGAATTCGTTGAGATAACTGGTGATTTTCTTATGTAGTTATTCTTGGCTTGACTTCGCGAACGAAGATTTTATAGGAGTTGCCCACGACGTCTGCAGGCTTGTTCGTGGCTGCGGAGGCCAATCCGAGACAGGCAGGTTCGACCGCAGTGGCTGCAGGGGAAGGTATGGCCAGGGTTCTGAGCTGCGGCATCTCTGTTTTTTCTCCTGAGCCGCTTGTCCTTAAGGCTAGCTCTGTGAGAGTCCTCAAAGGAGACAGCTGCCTTGTAAATGGTGGAGCGCCAGGTGTCACGGTCCGCAGCAAGCGAAGACCACTGGTGGTGGTCGATTTGGCAGGCACTAGACCCGGAAGGACAGAACGTTAAAGAACGATAACACCAGTGAAACAGGTTGGATTGTGAGGACAATTTCCTAGCCTGGCTTTTACGTTGTGTATGTGTATGCGGTGTTGATGTGCTTGCAGTGAGAAGTGTATGGTGTAAAAAATATTTTAAGTTTACGTTATTTGTTTTGGTAAGAGTAAAAGGTATATATTGAATATTGTACATTGCTTAACATAAGAGTAAAATGACCTAGAAGAAAGACAAATAGCGTTTGAGTTGTACCACGTGAATGCGCCCAACTGAGTCAGTGGCGGTGCGTGCGTCTATCGTGCTGAGAGTCTGTACGTGCGACTGGGGAGAGTCTGCATGCGTCACACCCTTCGTTGACATCAGTATATTTGCGTTACTCGGCAGAAACACAGCTGCTTGAAAGATGAACAAATTAATTTGTACAGACTGTCTTTTTGTTTCATACAGTTGCCATGACAACCATATTTAAAATAGAGAAAGATTTGTGTATGTATTACTACATTCGAGTGTCAAATTATATGGAAATTGTGATAATGAAAGATCCAAACCATTCTCTAGGCCAACTTTAAGTTTGCACAAACCATACAGTTTGGTCCTCACCGTTGCTAACTGATGTGTTGCTAATTCCGTTACACTTCTTGTAACACGGCCATTTAATCCAAGATTGTTGCTTACTTATCACAAAGGGTGGTCTGAATGGTCACATTTATGAAAATTGACTAAAATAGTTATGTGTTACAATGCAACGTGGCAACAAAAACACCCCTTAGACTGTTTAAATGTTTTTTTTCTGTGGCAACTAGTGTTTTTTTATATAATGTCCAGAACCAACTGTAATGGTGTTTTACAGACTGTTTTTAGAATCAATATACTTCGTCGATTCAAATTGTAGTTAGTAAATAGTCTTAACCAGACGGACTGTGATATTTAAAGCAGCATGTCTAACATGAAGCGCAAGGTCGTGGCCTGTATCTATTAAATATATGGACTAAATCTGCTTCAACACCATTTTCTCTAAACAGCTCTTCAAACCTGCTACCTAATGGTTCAAATCATTACTGTTGTAACAGAAAGAACACAATAAGTCATACCAGTGTTTTTAGGTCAATGGCAAGGTCACAGTGGTTTCTATGTAGACTGTAACTATGTTCAAGCAATTTTCTGAAAAGTGTTAGACCGATTTAAAACAAACACTATGGACTAATATTCTGAAACAAGGACACGTTTGCAATAATATTATAAAGTCTTTGACATTGATGCCAAGGTCATCTCCATTCTGTTTCCCGTTGATTCTCTTAAATATCTCTTTATCACATTTAGACCAATTTATTTTAGATTGTGTAGGATTTGACTCCCTAGCGCTGGGACCATATGGCGTTGAGGCGCGTCCCCTGGTTGGTGGATAGGGGGTCCCTCGCGAAAGGGGTGCACCGAATGAAATAAGGTGCCGTGAACCAACATGGTTTAAGGGAAGGAGACCCCGACAGAAAACCCCTGGTCTAGCAAGGGGGTTGGGCGTGGGGGTAGCTTCCCCACCCTGCAAATAAAGAAATAGCTACAGAAACGCCGAAGAATAGACAAACAGCAATTCCTTTCCTGAAGGAGAAAGGTTCTTCTACCAGAAGATTTATGACGTCGTGTGGTGAAAGCCGGAAGTCTTCGGAAGCCACAAAACCGAGCCGCCTCTCTCTATCCAGGGACACAATCATGGGCACATTAAATGTGAAGACCATGTACCAGAGCGGCAAGAACGCCTAGATAGCAGCGGAAATGCAAAAGTACAACCATGCCATGCTACGTATCAGTGAAGCCAAATGGACGCAGTCTGGCCAGAAAAGGCTGTTAAGGGGGAGATGATTCTGTATTCAGGTTATGAAAAAAGGAGAATGCCCCCCATACAGAAGGTGTAGCATTCATGCTGTCACCAGTGGCACAGAGAGCGCTGATGGGCTGGGAACCTCTTGGGCCAAGAATTATCACAGCAGCGTTTAGAACCAGGAAAAAAGGTTAAGCTAAACGTCACACCAGTGTTATGCGCCCACTAATGACAGGGACGAGGAAGAGAAACAAGAGTTCTACGACCGACTCCAGAGTGCTGTGGACAAATGTGCGGAGCGAGACATCACCATCGTCATGGGCGATTTTAACGCCAAAATAGGGGAGGACAACACCGGATACGAAGAGGTGATGTGGAGACAGGGACTAGGGGAGATGAGTGAGAACGGAGAGAGGTTTGTAGACTTTTGTGCTCTAAACAGACTTGTCATTGGAGGCAGCATCTTCCCACATAGAAGAACACACAAAGCAACTTGGGTCTCACCTGACCATACTACAGAGAACCAAATAGACCATATCTGCATTAGCAATAAATTTAGAATATCCCTCCAAAATGTTCGAGTGAGGAGGGGAGCAGATGTCACCTCAGACCACCATCTGCTTACTTTAAGAATAAAGCTCAAGTTAAAGAAAAGCCGCACAGAGACAACAAGAAGACAGCGCTATAATGTAGGCCTTCTGAGAGAGACTTGAGCGAGAGAAGAGTTCAGACTGGTGATGTCCAACAGGTTTCAAGCGCTACAGGAGCTAGTAAATAAAGAGGAAGCGGTCACCACAGAGCAGCAGTGGAAGGCAGTTAGAGAGGCGCTGAACTCAACCTGCAAAGACACTGTAGGGTTCAGGAAACAGCATCACAAGGACTGGCTGTCCGCACAGACCTTGAAGAAATAGAAGTGAGGAAACAGAAGAAAGCAGTTGTCAACAACAGTCGCACGCGTGCAGCCAAAGCAAGGGCACAGGAGGAATACTCGGAAGCCAACCGCGAGGTGAAGAGGAGTATCAGGGCAGATAAGAGGGCCTACACAGACAGCCTGCAGCAGAGGCAGAAAAGGCAGCAGGCAGCGGCAACATGAAACAGCTCTACGACATTACCAGAAAATTGTCGGGCAAGTATGGCCATACAGAAAGACCAGTAAAAGACAAAGACGGCAAGCCTATTGCAGACAGAACAGACCAACTCGACAGATGGGCTGAGTATTTTGAAGAGTTACTGAACAGACCCACCCCACCCGACCCCCCAGACATCCAGCCAGCAGAGACTGAGCTACCCATCAGCTGTGATAGACCCAGCCGGGAAGAGATCAGAAGAGCAGTGGCATTTTTGAAGAACGGCAAAGCAGCAGGGCCAGATGGCATCCCAGCGAAAGCTCTGAAAGCAGACCTAGAGACAACAGTAGAGCTGCTGTACCCACTGTTTGAAAAGATCTGGGAAGTCGAGGTGATGCGGGCTGACTGGAAGAGGGGTAACTAATCAAGCTTCCCAAGAAAGGTGACCTCAGCAAGTGTGCCAACTACAGAGGAATCACCTTGCTGTCAGTACCAGGAAAGGTCTTCAACAGGATCATCCTGGAGAGAATAAAGAGCTCCGTCGACCCCCAGCTGAGAGACCAGCAAGCAGGATTCAGGAAAACCCGATCATGTACAGACCAGATCGCCACTCCCTGGATCATCGTGGAACAGTCTCTGGAGTGGAGCTCCCCGCTGTACGTCAACTTTGTGGATTACGAGAAAGCGTTTGACAGCGTGGACCGAGAGACTTTGTGGAAACTCCTACGACACTACGGTGTACCCGCAAAGTTCGTCTGCCTGATCAAGAAGGGCAGTTCACCAGGGAGCTCCAGGTCAGAACCGGCGTCAGGCAGGGGTGTTTGCTGTCTCCGTTCCTCTTCCTACTGGCCATAGACTGGGTCATGAAGAGGACCACTGAGCACAGAAGAATCGGAATACAGTGGACACTGTGGACACAGCTTGACGACCTCGATTTTGCAGACGACTTGGCTTTACTGTCCCACACTCATCAACAAATGCAGGATAAGACCACGAGGCTTGCTGACATCTCGTCCCAAGTGTGCCTCACCATCCACAAACAGAAAACAAAGACAATGAGGCTGAAAGCAACCAGGGAAGAACCAGTCTTGCTTGCTGGCACCCCGTTGGAGGCGGTGGAGTCCTTCACCTATCTCGGGAGCATCATCGACTAAAATCGCGGCACTGATGCAGATGTCAGAGCACGAATCGGTAAAGCCAGAGCAGCCTTTCTCCAGTTGAAAAAGTGTGGAGTACCAGAGAGCTGTCACAACACACCAAAGTCCGGGTTTTCAACGCAAACGTAAAAGCAGTTCTCCTATATGTAACAGAGACATGGAGGTTGACAAAAACCACAGTATATATATATATATATATATATATATATATATATATATATATATATATATATATATATATATATATATATATATATATATATATATATATATATATATATATATATATATATACACAGTATATATACAGTAGCGTAAGAAATATTGAACATTCCATTCTATATATATATATATATATAGAATGGAATGTTCAATATTTCTTACGCTACTGTACACACACACAAACACACGCACTACACACACACACACACACACACACACACACACACACACACACACACACACACACACACACGCACAGTCACATGCACACATACAAACCGTCCTAGGCTCATTTTCTAAAGAATCTACCTTCAAAGGATTTCTTATTAAATGTATTGGATGTAACATGTGTGACCCTTGTGACAAAGTAAAGAGATGGCTTCAGCACAGCTAAATCCATGTTTTCTCAACATGTAATCAGTTTTCACACAGCTGTCAAACACCCGTGACCCTTGACCTTTATGTTATGATATCATAGAGTCGACTAAATTAGTATACATAGGAAGGTCTTATCATCAGCAGCTAACTTTGTGCCAAATTTGATTGAAAAGTTTGCAAAACTGTTGATAATACATGTAACTACAATTCTTTGAACAAGAAAGGCAAAGCTATTATGGCTCACGTGGACAACCGATATACTTATGTGTGACCTTTGTGACAATAAGTAAAGGGCTGGCTTCCACACCAGCAAAGTCCCTATTTTCTCAAAATGTAAGTATTTTTCAGACATATGCACACACACACACACACACACACACACACACACACCCTCCCCCCACCCCCATCCTTTGACATTTGCAATGAGTTTAGTAAATTAGTATGCACAGAAAGGTATTATCATCAGCAACCTTTGTGCCAAATTTGATTCCAATTTTTTCAAAAATTTTGATAATACCTACAATTTTATCAAAAATTGGCATTTTACACACATTTACCAGCATGTGACCCTTTCTGAAGGGTTATCCAAATCAGTATGCATAGTTAGGTCACGTATCTCTGTAGCAAGTTTTGGGTTTAAAGTTAAGAATAGTATTTGAGAAGAAAAAAAAACATCTTTTGTCAAAATATGACTATTTTGACCCTATTTCCTGAGCTCTTGTAATCCTTGAACTTTCTCAAGTGTCATCCAAATTAGTATGCATAGATAGATCTTACTCTCAGGTACCTCTGTAGCAAGTTTGGGTTTGAAGTTGTAAGTAGTATTTGAGAAAAAAAAAATGTCAAAATATAGCTATTTTTGACCTATTTCCTGATCCCCTGTGACCTTCCCCTTTGTGAGAGGTCACTCAAATTGGTATGTTTAGAAAGGTCTTGCCAAAAAGTATCCTTGGACCTAGTTGGAAGACTGTGGCTTGAATAGTCTCTGAGAAAATGTCAACGTTAAAGTTTTCGGCATGGACAAAAGACAGACCACCATTGGCCCAAAACATAGACTCACCTTTGCTTTGCACGTGAGCCAACAACAACAAAAATGAACGCGGTCCTTTCACTATCTGACCTCATGTGAACGCTGTAAAAATAAAATATTACCTTTAAATCTCTCTCAGCACCAGTCCGACTGTCCACAACGAGCGTTCTTTGGTATTCCTTAATTTGCAGATATCCAAACGCACATGAGACTCAGTCTAGAATAAAACGATGACAATGATGCCATGCTAACACGCACATGTTGTAAAAGTTCTTAAGTTTTCTGAGTCACACAGCAATCAAGAAGCACTATTCTGTGTCACTGTCATACTTTGACGACCTTTTGTAGACATTGCAGCTTGAAGCATTCTATACACAAGCCAAAATAAACGTTTTACTCTCGACTGAGAAGTTTGCGCTGCTCGCGCCGAATCATGCTCGTACGGGAATGGGAATCCCCGGCACAACATGTATATTTTCAATGGTGTCACCTAATCGTAAAAGAAGCGGGTTTCGTCAACTGAATTTTTTTACGGGGGAATGAAAACAAATATGTTATTGGTCGCAGGGGATACACTGGTTCATTCAGGCCTACAAGGGACAATGTAGCGGACTACCGCGACCTGGGCAATAACTTATCGTATACTAGCCTCACATATTTGATGCCCCCTCCTCCCCCCCCCCCCCCACACACACACCCCACCCCTTCCCGACACACACGTAACTTTAGCCCCAAGATCCCATTTCTCAAACGTTGAAGGTGTTGCCTAACCACTGTGTACCAGCTGGATAGATGATTGACCATGATATAATTTACGGGTAGTGTCAGATTAGCTTGGCTAATGAATGCGCCAAGATAATCTGACAGTACCCTTAAATTATCATGGTTAATCCATCTCCTGCCGCAGGGTCCCAGGCAAAATGACTTATGACACGTTCAGAAATACTCGATGTTGACTGCATTACGCACATGACTCATATGGAAATGTACTAAGAACACCTGAACGGTTCCATTCGACGACGTATTTGTTAAAGACGTAGACCTATGTGAATACGAAATTACCGCCATGTTTTCACGGACAGTTATGTGCGTGTGCTGGTCTGTAATTTTGGAACTTGTGAAATCACAGACAAGCACATATTTTGATGCTTTGAAAATGATTTGGAGTTGTGTGACGGATAACAGTTGCCAAAGGGAAAATAATGTACTTTCACATACGCACTGAACACACACACACACGCGCGCGCACACACACACACACATACACGCAAAGTAAAGTTTAATATTTTCCTACGCTAGAGTAAACAATTAAACACTCATAAATAAAAAGTTCAACGAACAAATAACGGGAAAAGTTTCTCATGCAGTGATCACACATTTGAATTTTAAACATCATATATTTAGTCAGTACGACTGCCCAGCCGCATGCTTAAATTGTACTATGAAGCCGGCCAATTTTCTGAAAAATACATTTCTGGTCTTTACAACCACTGGATTGGAGCGAGAATTACTTCTCGAAAACAGAGTGTTTCAATAATTTAACAAACAAGTGTGGCAGAAAATAATTTTGTTTTAAGATTGCAGTTTCGGGGGAAGAGAGGGGGGATGCGGTACCTATTGTAACCAGGGGAAGAGTCCCGGTGGAAAGAAAAGGGAGGGAGAGGGGGGAGGTAGAGAGCAGTTTAACTGCACATGTGCTTTTGTATAAACTCCAGGATGTTATTCTCATTGGTGTATGCTGACAGCTTTATCTGTAGGCACACAAACAACAATAATCGTGGATAATGAATGACTCACAGTGATTTGATACAAAACAATGCCTGCAAAAAGGGGGGCCAACAAATGATTCAAAAATATACTGACAAGCAAATGAAATGCGACATTTTTGGAATCATTTGAAAACTAAAGTGTTTTCTATGTTTACGATAATGTTTTTTTTTTCTCCTCTGTATAGAATAAAGAACTCAAGGAGGGGATTTACAAACCAACCAATCTTGATCACATACGTGCAGTCTGAAAAAAATAAGGACCTCAAGGAGGGGAATTACAATCCAACCAACCAATCATAAGCAAGCAACAGATATGCAATCAACACGCAATAGACGCGCAGTCGACGAACCAACCACTATGAATTATTTCGGTTAACACATTCTTCCTCAGGACCGAAATCACGAAAATGTGAAGTTGCCCTCTGAAGACTACTTTACAATTCTAGAGACAGATCGAGCATGATAGTTCAAAGGTGGTGCCAGAATAGCTTGGCGACTATGGGCGACAAGCTATTCTGCCACCACCCTTGAACTATCATTCTTGATCCATGTCTTGCTGTGGTGTGTCGGGGCTGAAGGAGTTAACCCAACACCATACAGTCAAGTTCGCTTTGAAAGCGTTTTAGTCGATGATTCTTGCGAAATAAAGGGTTAATTCAACAATATAAATTAGTTCATAATATCCCTACGTAAATGTTCTTGGTGCGCTTTATAATAATATACTGACGAGCAAAAGAGATGCGATAGTTTTTAATCATCGGAAACACTAAAGTGTTTCCGAGGATTCCAAAAATGTCGTGTTTCTTTTGCTCGTCAGTATAGTTTGACTACTTAAGCTTTCCGATACATCGTGTTCTCAGTGATGTATAAGGTATATAATCCGGGTAGTAGAACATGATCATAGCGATTAAGACCTACATGCATCAGTGCAGCTTAATTTACGAAATATAATGCGTGTAATTTGCATTTTCCACATCACACTCGGTGCTTTATCATGAACTATCATGTCTGGATAACAAACTCCTTCCTGGTCGCTTTACGAAAACCCGTTCGTTGCTCTCTGATTTAAGTTAGAACAGTGGGCCCAGCTTCCCCTGGAAATCTTCCTGCGCGGCCATCGTAGTAACGAACGTGGATTTAATTCTAATCAATCAATAAACTTTATTGTTCCAAATACATGTTGCCACGTACAGGAAAATTTGTCTCGCCACCTCAGGTGCAACTCGCAAATCACCCACACTCACACTCACACAACAGTTTATAAACAACAAATGGACAATGGTTCGGGACGGGTGAAGCCCGTCGTCAAGGCACCTCATGGTCGGCGCCAACGGCCCCACCCGACCTGAATCTCCCTAACACAAAGCAAACTAAGGGCAGCCCTATCATATTATCTCTTTAACACTAATATAATGTTTTTAAACTTTCTGCTGGCTGAGACTAGTTACACAACTGAGAAATACGTATAAACCAAAAACCCAAAAAAGACCAATTATACTTTCACATTTGCTAGTACCTGGGGGCCCGTCGATATAAGAACAACGCCGGCTATCAGACAGCCGCTCCGGCATAAACAGTCACCACCTTAATTATAACTTAACTAGTATATAACTGCATAATCATTTTTAAGGCAATAGTAGTAGAACTACAGCATTAACGTGAAAGCAGTCCAGAATGGTTTCTAAAGAGTACACACATGCACACGCTGTTGTAAGGAAACACAGTCACTGTGTCGGGACTGAGGTGTTTGTCATCACATCATTCGGCTGGAATGTGGGGGCCTGAAGCTTGCTGGTACTCGCTTCGTTGTATGCACTCGCGCTATTCCGTAGGCAGTGATGTTGAGCGTGGCGTGGAAAGAGTGAGCCACTCCTGAGATGATTAAAAGGGGAGAAAAGCACGTTGGTTGTATTGCTACAGCATAATGCGCGCTGTTCTTCTGAGGTCCCCATTCGACTGGTACCGGCCAACAAGAATCAGTGTGTATCAACTCCCAGCATCGCGGCGGAGGAAAATATAAAATCCAATTAACAGTCACAGCACAATGAATTGCCAAAAGTCATCAAAAAGAAATACCATTCGTGACCAGCAGCATTTGGCAGAGCCTGACATCATATATCAAACGAAGATACAAAGTCTGACTGCGGGTGGCGACCATTTCTGCCTTAGCGGGCGGTCAGGAGGTGTTGCATGGCGGCCATCTTGTCTCCAGGCTATTAACATGAAAATGCCTGAATAACAAAATCCTTCCTGGGTGTCACTGCCCCGCTTCCGGAGCGCGAACTATGAGCGCTAACACTCGAGACACACCCAACCCACACTAACACAAACCTAACACAAACACCAGAGGAACCATGACAATGACGACGACATTTATGACATAAAACCCTAACAATAAACAACTATTCTCACTCAGTCCCAACGACGCACTCGCACATCACATTCACCCGCACTCACATCCAAACTCCCCAAACCGAATAACCACTATACACAGTACAAAATAACAAGATATATAATAAACTAAATGTCCCCAATACAAAAGGTTGAGAAAATTAATATATGATAAATAAATATACTAAATAAATACAAACGAACACGCAATAATAAAACTACTTTGCTTAATAATACAAACGAAACTAAGACTGAAAAGCAGTAATTCCTAAGCCACTGGACCCCGACGGAAGCACAAGCGTCGAGCGCTAACGCCAGTTAGACCAACGCCTTTGCTTCCGCGAAGAGTCCCTTACAACCCGTGGCGCCTTAACAGTAATTCAAACAGCACAATATCAACTATATGATGAACCTAATGTGCTCACTAGAACACAAATGAAGATCGAGAGAAATGAATATATTTGCAAGCTACTGAATCTCCCCAGCGGGATCACGAACAAGTTCGACTCAAACTAAAGCTTTCGCAAACTAGACACTCACAGCACAAGGCTCCTTTAACTAACAACGTTTCAGAATAAACAATATCAGGCACACAAATGGATGAATATTCCTTAATTTAACCTGACTGAAAGTTGAATACACTCAATATATTTCACGTCACGTGACCTTCTCGCCGGAAGCACAACCGTTAAGCGCAGCTCAACTCGACGCTCTTGCTTCCGCGATAAGGCCTTCCGTAACACAGGCTGCTTTTAAATAATACAATCTCTCCGAACACTTTCCGTCACTGTGACAGAGCTCCTCTCACAATACAGTTATTACGAGGAGATGAAATAAATCTCACAATATATGACGTTGTTTACAAGATTATACACAACCAAAACTGCACTTAAACCGGTTAGAAATAATTAAGTGGGACGACCCGACTTGACTAACACGCGGCGTGCCGCGACACTCAATAGCAGCCAGGTGCGGTGTCGTAGCCCCACAAGGCGGAGTGACAGTCAGCTCCCGCTCTCAATACCACCGTTGGATTAGGATAGGAACCAGAATTGGAATAGGATGCACTAAAACACAGGTGCAAAAATACACATAAATAACTAACAAAAGAAACAAGATAATCCCATCACCCTTCCCGCGACTTTGACTGCCGTCTTTTATATTCCCTTCACCTCTTTCCAGCAACAATAAATTCAAACTCGACAGAATACATATTTACATGTCACCCCGTGACTCACTTCCGAATTTACCCTCTGACGCTAGATAGTGAAATGACCTTAGTCGCCTGCATGGCGTTAAATCCCAATAACTAATTCGTCGCTAACTACTCTAGAAACTCCAACATACAACAAACGGCATTCACTTCTATACTTTATTCTTACACTTGCCCCCCAATATACACTAGCCAAAATAATAATATTAGAACAAGCAAACACAACCCCCCCCCCCCCTCGCCCCCCCCCCCCCCCCCCCCCCCGAGCAAATGGCCACTAAGGAATTGTTGCGTGTACTTACTGCCATCCGTGAAGACGCCCCGGCTAGGACGAAGACAAACAAGACAAGACAAGCCAGGGGTAAAGTCGTCGCAGCTCTCTCTTCTCTCCCTCTCCTTCCTCGGACAACGGCTCCGGGACGACCAGAACCGTATCGCAGGGCCGATACACAGGACCGACACAGCTGCTTGTGGCCTCCAGCAAATGGCAAACCACACCTGAAAAACCACCCTAGAAGACTGTTGGCAAAAGCGACCGAATCGTTCGCTGGTGGAAATGCGATTGTCGAAAATTTGGATAACGATAGGTTGGCAAAAAAGCTCACTACATCATGTGATGTGAAAACACTTGAAACAATAACCACCCGATCGCGTTCAGACCGAGCGATCACGTGCGTCACGCCGACCCTCCAAACCCTCGCACGGCAGCAAAAACTCGTGTACAGGCCAAATATTAGACACCCATGCTATCGCTACCCGGTGACTAACAAAACCCTGTCACCCCTCTAAACTTACTCCCTTACAAAAATAGGCGGAAAAAAACCCGTGTCGTGACACTGGGAGATACACATGATTATGCCGGGTCAAATAATCGACGTAAAATCCGGGTATTAGAACATGATCATAGTGATCTAAGGCCTACATGCATTAGGTATTTTCATTCAGAAATATAATGCGTGTAAGTTGCATTTTTCACAATCTGTTCAATGCTTAACCCTTTCGCTGCCGAGAAAAAAGTGAACACGATCCAACTGCAAGAGACATAGATCCTTATGAGCCCCCGCGACTGCGGGGAATCATGAGGATCTATGACTCTTGCTGAAACCAATTTGTACCCATGTTTCTTGGACGGTGTTGGCTTTTGGCCGTTAAATGAACCAAGATTTCAGAAACACAAATGTCGTACAGTGTACTACAGTGGCAGGGAAGGAGTTAATTAATATGACAGCTGCATGTTTTTACGAGGAACACAGGAGCGGATCAGTTCCATACCACCATAGAAGGGGATGGGGGGGGGGGGTCCAACCTTTCGTCTGCATCCTTGAACTTGACACAAAAGGCCGCGGATGCCACACTTTGCTTCCCCAACAACTGGAACATAAAAAGCCTGTTGGTCACCTTCACACACAGTTCTGCCATCGCACTGTTTCTTTAAATTCACCTGGCAAAACTGTATGATAAAAGGATGCGGTCAGATCCAAACAGCAAATGGACTTATTGATACAGCCTTTCAAAAGTAGTTTGGGGCACTAGGGAGGGGGGGGGGGCGTCAGGAACCCCTAGAATCCACCACCACCAAAGATCCGCCCCTAGATAAGTTCTCGTAAACCCTTGTGACTGCCGGGGCTCATTGGACGATTGGATGGATACTTGACCCGCACATGTTCATAGCTTTTAAATCCGGGCTTTCAGAATGAGTTATATATTTCACAAAAATCACACACACTTCTGTCGACTTCAAGTTACGACTGTTGACGAGCGCATTCCATCGTTCTCCAAGATAAGAAAAGCATATCTGCCGAGTGCACACCGCTCGCATCCTGGAAATGTCGATCTGTCCAGGTGCCATCGTTCTGCAAGGTAAAGTACCGTTCAATGCAAAGTATGCATGCTAGGTGTACCATGCGTAATGATTCGCTGTAGAAATATCACCTTGACTCATTCGAGACGTACCGCCGACAGTGAAAGTGATCCAAGGACAACACATGTTTACCTAAATAAGGACACCACTTCACCATGGTCAGTAACACAGGGCAGACTCAACAAGGAAATGCTTATCA
The DNA here is from genome assembly GCA_036245525.1 of Semisulcospira habei. NCBI lineage: Eukaryota > Metazoa > Mollusca > Gastropoda > Semisulcospiridae > Semisulcospira > Semisulcospira habei. The sequence goes on along the minus strand of BTPG01000007.1, from coordinate 98,646,052 downwards.
GGGTTGCTCCGGATACACATATGATGTACACAAATGCACTCACAATGAGTGCTCTAATTATTTTGTGTGGGATTTCACAATTCCCCATTCAGTAGGAGTCTGTCCTAAATCTAACTCAGGTCAGATAAAGTAGGTAGTGCCCTTGAAAGTGAACAACTTGCCAGCAGTGTACAGGGAGATTCCCCGCGTATCCGTAGGGGGCACGTCTCGAATTAGTTAACCCCTTGCCTGCCACTGTACGTACATTTTTGTACCTGAAACCGAAGTTCATTCTACAACCAAAAACCGAAACAGTCCAAGAAACATGGATACACATTGGTGTCAGTAAGAGGCATAGATCCTCATTAGTCCCAGCAGTCGTGGGGGCTCACGAGAATCTTTGTCCTTTGCAGTTGGCTCGTGTTCACTTTTTCTCGGCAGTGAAGGGGTTAACTCATTAATCCCTGACATGCTACCCCAGGATCTGGATAGACCATGACAGTTCAAGGGTGATGTCAGAAGAGCTTGGCGCCTGCATAGGTGCCAGCTACTCAGGCAAAACCGTTGAGCTATCATGATCGATATGTCTCCAGAAATATGACGTGGTCTTGAAATGATATCTAAAAAAATAAAAATAGAAAAAGCTGATAATTTCATCCTCAAGATGTACAGAGTTAACCCTTATCATTCGGAATACACCAGTATGTGAAATAAGTTTAACTAAAATAGTTCAAGGGTAGTGCCAAAATTTTGGCGCCTCTAGGCGCCAAGTTATTCTGGCACCACCCCTTGAACTAAAGCCATTGGTCTATGTCCTTATCTGTAAGTATTAAAATGTAGTTTGCATATGGCAGTGTACGAATTTAAAGCTTTTAGCTTCAGTATGATAAGGGTTAAGCATGATGTCTTTGATGAAGAGGAGGCTAGAGAAATTGCTTTCTGATTGGTGCAGTTGAGTCAGAAGGCGCCCTGATATCAGTCCTTGCTTTCCACAGGTCTAAAAGTCAAAAGACGGGTTGGAAGAGAGGAGGAGGGGGGTATGGTGGGTTGGTGAGAGAATGAGTGTGTGAGAACCTTTCCACAGCCGGCTGATAAATCAAACATCGGGGGAGGGAGTACAGGGCTGGTCCACCGGCTTTCCTGTTAAGGGAGCTGGGTTCCAAACTCCCAAAAGGGGAAAACAGTGCATCATACTTTAACTCACTGTGCCCGAGGTAGAAAATATCGACATTTGGGAGTTATACCCTGAGGACTGCATTACAAACAGATCGACCATGATAGTTCAAGGGTGGTGGCAGAATAGTTTGAATGCCTATAGGCGACAAGCTATTCTGCCACAACCCTTGAACTATCATGGTAGAGCCATATCTTGATGTGGTGTGTCGCGAGCAGAGTGAGTTACACAACTTTCTTTTTCTTTTTATAAAAAAAGGGGGGCGGGGGGAGGGGGAGCCAGGGCTGAGTGGTGTTCATGAACCCTTGTGAAGGGCCCGCCCCTCTCCAGATCCGCACATACATTTTCGACGGTTAGCAGTACGTCTCGCTCGAAATTAGACACACTGGCATTTTGACTTTATCATCATGCAACGTTGTAAGGGATAGTCACTCAGGTAAACAGAAATCTCCATATCCAAATCCGAAGCGGGCCCTAAACCAAAACAAAGATCGTGGAGGTGGTTTTAACGATTGTGTGTTTCCATATGGCTGATACGGAGCCGAATTTCGCATCAGACTGAGAAACGAGCAGGAAACGACTAGTTCTCACGTCATTCTGAGCATTGAGCCATAGTGTTTCATCGAACAATTCGGATGTCGCACGTTTAGTGCCAGCTCTCACTGGTTCCCAGTACATCTTTGCCACACCTTCTGGTCAGAGGCCTTACAGAGGCCATGATGTTCTGAAGGCCCATGCGCTAGAAGCACGGGTGTCATACCCAACCATGTTTACATTTACTCAGTTACAGAAGCAGGTTGCAACTTTGGCTCAGTCAATGGCCATCTCGGAGTTAGACCAGGATCAGCTGACAGACTTCCTTGGTCATGATATCCGGATACATCGCCATATCTACCGCCAACCTCAAGACGTCCTTCAAAAGGCAAAAGTGGCAAAGATTCTTCTGTCAGTTAACAATGGGATGACAGATTTTTAGAGTTGCATTAGAGCTGAGCTGGGCGATGATGAAGAGATTGACTTTGACAATGAAGACTCATCAGAAACTGGCAGAGAGGTCTCGGGGGAAACAGCACCTGTGAATGAAGCAAGTAGCAAGTCAACAACACAGGAATCAATGAGCATGACAGAGAAAAGACGTCCAGAGCCTGATGACAATCTAGATAGTTTTGATGATGACAGTACTGCGTCAGCTCCTGTTCGAAAGAAAGCCAGATTTACAAGGAAACCATGGGGGAACGCTGAAGAGAAAGCTGTTCAAACTCGTTTCAAGACACACACTTCCTGGAAAGGCCGAGATACAGCAAGCAATCGCAGAAGAGCACGCACTTAGACATAGGCGCTGGACAAACATTAAGGATTACGTCTGCAACAGACTGAAAAAGTTACAAAAGTTACAAAAGAAATGAATTGAGATTCCCCGCCACTCGCAGCATTTTCGTTTTCATACAGATTTATTACAAGAGTGTTATTATTGGGGTGGTTTCAGCATGTATAGCCTGCTTTTTTTTTTATCTGAGGGACAATCAATCCAGACCAAAAAGGTGACTGCCAAGCGTGTAATAAGCAAAGAAGTACCCAACGGAGAAAGAAACACGCTTAGAAAAGACGGGTACAACACAATTTATTAATATTTCGGGTAAATACCCTTTGTCAAAATAGACAAACAAACAAACAGAGAGATTAGCCGCTACTTATCTTCTTTGGCAGAAGGAATGTGGCAACTGAAGGAGGTGACGTAAAATAAAAGAAAAGGAAGAACAAAAGTGCGGAAAAAGTAAAAATGACGTCAACGAAAAATCGTAAGAGAGAGACTCGGAAAGAACCTGAACACGAGAAACAAGAGTGTGTGCAAGCACGTGCAGGAGCGAGCAAAAGAAAAGGCGTGTAGGTAAGGCCAGAGAAAGAGAGAGAGAGAGAGAGAGAGAGAGAGAGAGAGAGAGAGAGAGAGAGCGAGACGGAGAGAGAGAAAGAGAGAGAGAACGAATGGGGAGTACCCTTGGGCACGAAGTAGGCTGAGTGTCTAATACACAAAGCCTGCTAAACACCAACCCGAAGGCAAACTTTATATCACCTTCAAGTTGAGGACTACCTCCGGGAAAAACGGGAGGACCCCGGGGGAAAAACCCCAGCATTTAGCACGGTATACAACAAGTAATAAGTCATTAAAACAAAGCAAATAATCAAATTCAGTAAGAGAATATTGGTATAAGTGGAGAGTAGGTAGTTGTGAAACCGTCTTCAAGGGTAACTCAAAAAATAAGGGGGGGGGGGGGAGAGAGAGAGAGACGGGGGCGGGGGGGGGGAGGGGGGAGGGAAAAGGAGGAAGGAGGAAGGGAAGAAGGGAAAAGGAAAAAGCATAAAGAGAGAATGATGGCTAGAGAGAAGTGTTAAAGGGGGTAGGGGGGGAAGAGAAAGAAGGAGAGAGATAGAGAGAGAGAGAGAGAGAGAGAGAGAGAGAGAGAGAGAGAGAGAGAGAGAGAGAGAGAGAGAGAGAGAGAGAGAGAGAGAGAGAGAGAGAGAGAGGATAAAAGAAAGAAAGAAAAAGGGTGGGTGGGGGTTATGAAAGATTAACATTTTTTACCTTGCTTGTGTCTGCTAACTGTACCTTTACCTCACTGTATCGCTTCTGTTTTACTACTCACTAACCAGATAGGTGAGGTTGGCGCTGGTTGATATGTACATTTCCCTTGAGGACTTTCTCAGCGCTGGCCGAACGTTTAGTTGGATCCCTTGTCCTTCCCTGTCGGGCGCCCGGTCTCCGGCTCACGGATTGATACGCGGTTTTGGGGCGGGGCGATCGTGTGCATCCCTTGGGGATGTATGTGGTCGTCTTGTTGCGTGCCTGTGTGTTTTTCTGTGGGCTGGTGGGTGCCTGTTGGGTGGGGCTGGTGGCTCTGGCTGGTTGTCTTCCGCCCCCACCCCACCCTTTTTTTTTCTTTTTTTTTTTTTCTCTCCTCTCTCTCTCTCTCTCTCTCTCTCTCTCTCTCTCTCTCTTCTCTCTCTCTCTCTCTCTCTCTCTCTCTCCTTGAAGGTTTTGTTCCGGGATGTTCCCCTGGACAAAATCTTCAATTTCTTGAGAGAATGCAATATTTTTAATAAGATCTGAGCATTCATAGCCTATGTAAATATTTTTTATTTGCTCTTTTTCAGAGAGTCTGTATAAGCTTCTTTTAAAGACTTGTGCGACATTTTAGCCTGCCATAAATGTTTTAAGCTATATTTACATCTTGTCTTAAGACCTTGCTTTTAGTCTTGCTGACCAGATTTTTACCCATCCCGCCGTGAGATGGCCTTAGTCGCCTGTTTGGCGTTAAACTCAAATAACTAACTAACACAATAGCTTGGCGCCTAGAGGCACCAAGCTATTCTGGCACTACCCTTGGACTAGTTCAGTCACACTTGTTGCACACACTGGTGTATTCCGAATGATAAGGGTTAATATTCAAAATGCTCTGTTTTTGTTTGTCTGAAACTCCAGAGTACAAAAAAGTCCTTTAATTTCCAGAATACATTATGTTGATTCTCACATAAATGCCATGATAAACTGTTTTGCTTCAGAAGGACAAAACGCATCAATGTTTAAAAGATTTCCTCTGTAAAAATCACAATCGAAAGGTTACGGGTCAGTGTTTATTGAATTTTGCACTAAACAATGTTAAAAATGTTAAAGCACACATACACATTAAGTTGAAAAAAAAAACGAAAAAGAAATTAATGTGAAAAAAAGGTGTTCCGTGAACTTGACCTTATTACAGACGCCTAATCTTGTGAAGACACCCATTTTGACTGTAATGCCAGTTTTTGTGTGAGAGGCACCCACTTTATCGGTAGAAACCCTTTTTTTCCATCTAGTGGCTCTGTTTCTAGAAAATGTCTATTTTATTTTAAGTCATAGAGCTTAGTTATAAGGTGAGTTCTAAACATTCGCATCAATTCCAGAGCTCTAGAATAAATAGAAATATGGGAACCCATTTTGACATAAAATGGTAGGTAACCCACTCTGACGCTTTTGTCTCCATGTGTGTGTGTGTGTGTGTGTGTGTGTGTGTGTGTGTGTGTGTGTGTGTGTGTGTGTGTGTGTGTGTGTGTGTGTGTGTGTGTGTGTGTGTGTTTGAGTACAGTAATATGTGCGCAAGTCGCTGCCCAGCAGTACCCCCATTTCGTCGGGTATATGCTTTATCAACCATTAACGGACAGAAATGAAAGCGTCCTGTTCTATCGGGAAGGTGGTAGCCATCATTTTGGTCGCCAAAACACTGCTAATTATACCCGATTCCCGATTCCCGAAACAGGAATCTATTGGATCTCTCTCAGGTAAAGTATCATTGCCTTTTTTATTTTAACCCTTTTGGTGTCGGAAGCGGTTTCGTCGCGATGATTCCTGCAGGAATCGTCGTGACTAAAACCGCTATCGACACTTAAAGTGTTAAGTACCGGATGTTATGTAAAGAAAAAATCCCATCTAAAAACTCACTTCTTTTTTTTTGTGTGACTATTAGTTCTCGTGAAAAAGACAACATGAAGGGTGTACATAAAGCTCTTATCAGCCGAAGCGACTGTACATAATGTACCTGACCTTAACTCATTCGCGGACAGCCGCATCCGGATGCGCGGCTTATGCCGAGCATCCGGATGCGGTTGGCCGCAAATGAGTTAATCCCATAATGTATGCTTGGCTTGCATCATATTATTTTATGTCAGAGAAATACCTAGAACTTCTTTTTAATAAAGTTGTTATGATTGTGGTTGTCTTGTTCTGTGAGAGCATGCATGCATTAATCGTAGGAAACGATCCGATATTATTTGAGCTATCATGATTACGAATCACGTACCTTTTTAGTAAGATTCGGTGTCTTTCGCACGGAAAGCGGAACTGATTGACTTTTGATACACGGAGTTGAATCCAGAAGAGTCTACAGACCGCTCGAATAATCGCCGTTCTTTTCTGTGGGCTTGAAGTTAGCAGCCAGTATGTGTTACGAAAAGTCGTAAAAACTAAAGGCCCCGCCACACCTGCCCGGTTTTGAGGCCGATTTCCCATCAGTTTCGAGTCGGTAGGTGATCGGACCGGACTGCAAAAACGTGTGCACTGCCACACATTCCCTGACTTTATTTAGCCGACCGGTTTGAACCAAAGATCAAAGTCGTACCTGTTCTGCAAAATGGCTGCTAGTTTTGACAGTGATGATGATGTGCTTGCATTATCAACAGTTTTGCATCATATTCGGGAAGAGGTGTGCGAAACATCAGCAACGGCGGTGATACTGATCACAACAGGCGTGTTCCGCCATTTTCAAACCGTGCTGAAACGACATGATTTGCGGGACGCGCTCTGATTGGTTGAAGCTTAAGATCGGGACCGATTCGGATCGGAAAAATAGAGCAGGTTCTAGACACCCGATTCCCAGCCTATTGGGACCGGATCGGATAATTGACGTCATCCGATCGCAATCGGATCGGAATCGGCTTCAAAATCGGGGCACAACCGGCACGTGTGGCGGGGCCTTAACGGAGAGTTCGGGCAGGGTCGTGAACTGTGTAGCGTACTCTTGTATGACGTCATTACACACCGGGATTTCCCTAAATTGGGGTTGAAATTAGCAGTCGAATTTTGTAGACTATTGTAGTCTATTCTAGAAAAAAATTTCATCAATATTTATGAGTTTCGGTTACGTGTTACGTTTTGATTGGTTGCGTTGTATGAATTTGCTGAATTATTCTGGAAAGCATGATACTATAAAAGACTGTGTAGAAGCACGTGTGTACATTGTCAGTTGTAGATAATTGCAGTGTATCTTAGTTACATTGACATTGAGAGAGATACGCAAGGTATCGTGGTACATTGTCAGTGACGGAGTTATGCAGTGTATAGTGATGTACATTGTATGAGAGACCCATTGTATCAGAGATAAGAGATAGGAGAATACAAAATCAAAATTTAAAACAAAAATTTTTAAAAAATCAATCTCAAAATAACGGCAATTTTGGCAATGACCTAACGTTGACCCGCCACCGACCCGCCATCTCAGAACACTTGATGTTTTTAAAATAAAATGACCATGATCGATATTCAGCAATACGTTTGTCATCAGGTCTATTTTAAAGATATTTGTGTGCGCTCCAGATGGGCCGGGGGTTGACACATACCAAAGTCAGTGCACCTTAATAGCACTATAAACAGGCACCCGTTAACAAACTTAAAACCAGCTGGATAGGATGCTAACTTTGAAAATTACTCTAGTTGTGCAAATCAGATTCCTGTGTAGTTTAATCTTTATCACCTCATATGCTAAACTCGACACCCGACATCCGTTATGGGCTCAAGTCTGTCTTCCATTGCGTCAGCCTGGCTCCCGTTTCATCTGCTTGCCACCCCCCTCCCTCCCTCCACACACACACACACACACACACACACACACACACACACACACACACACACACAAACACACACACTAACACAAACACACACACACACACTAACACACACACACACTAACACACACACACTAACACTAACACACACACACACACGCACACAAACACACACACACACACACACACACACACAAACACATAAACACACACACACACACACTAACACAAACACACATACTGCCTACACAACTCACCCAACATGGCAGAGCTGACGTCATAACAGCTCAACCGGCAAAAAGCACCATGCATAAATTAAAGCACCATGCATAAACTATAACAGTTCCTCCGGTAACCAACACCTCTAACCAATAAACATTGAGTCATCTGGTCATGCCTGAGACTGTGGTGTGATCTCCAACTTTCCAAAAGTTTATGTATAATTGATGAGAAAAAAAAAACTGGTGAGCCTATTTTATTTTAGCTCTCACTCAAGTTTGGTCAAACAGGTTCTGTTGTGTGTGGGTTTGACTGCATTTTTTTTTTTTTTTCTTCTTGCTCTATGGCATATCCTACGTTGCTGCGTATGGCATTGCCGCGTATGGTCTTGCCGCACATGCCACACATGCCATGTATGGTCTTGCTGCACATGCTGCGTATGGTCTTGCCGCACATGCCACGTATGCCGCGTATGACATTGCCGCACATGCCGCATATGGTCTTGTTTCAGATGTTGCACATGCCGCGTATGGTCTTGCCGTATATGCTGCATATGCCACATATAACATTGCCACATATGCCGCGTATGCTGCGTATGGCATTGCCGCATAGGCCACGAATGCCACGTATGGCATTGCCGTGTATGGTATTGCTGCACCTGCTGTATATGGCATTGAATCCTGCATGTAACGTATAAAGTTCCACTTGGCTCTCACTTGGCCAGGGTGCTGAGGGAGTTATAAATCAGTTATTCTGGTGCCAAGCCAATAATCCACATAAATAGCATGTACTGTGTCAGGTATGTTTGCTTTAATGAAGAGGCCGTCCGGTGGGACAGGGTCACTGCACATGACACCGCAATTGATTCATAAGACAATTCAAGCCCACTGCCAAGTGAGTGCCAACAGGCACTTGATAATAAACAACATACGTTATGTCTTGACTGAAACAGGTTTTGTCAGAGACAGGTAAACTGCCTTCTTTGGAGTAAGACCCCTCTCTGATGGGGGTTGACTGTTAACACCTGATCACCTTTAAAGCGACTGGTTCAAACCAGATTGTAGCGTGCCTGACTGTCTTTTTGAATATAACCTAACTTATGTGCAGCGAAACTTAACAGACTGGTTATACTAACACCTGTAAATGTAGTCAGCAGCAAAATAGCAGGAAAGCAGCAGAAAAGCAGCAGGAAAACAGCACCTGCTGTTACTCTGCTGTGCTCCACTGTAACCACGCATTAACCTACTGAAGACAGGCAAGACCGTCCTTGGGTAAACTTTAAAAGTTACTGACTATATAGCTGAGTGGTGCACGGCTGTACAGAAAGGCTGATTTCTCACTCTTTAGTTCGGCCCACAGCCTGCTGCAGTCATGTGCGATAGCCCCTCCCTGCTGTGAGCAGGCTATCTAGGTCACTGGCTAGCAGCAAAAATTCCTTCTCTATTCTCTGTAATGGACTACTCACGAGTGGTGTGTAATGCCTGTGTTTAATGTTCTCTATCTCCTCTTCAGCAGTTTTCTACATAAAACCATTTAACACACTTGTGCACCAATTCCTGCTGGTTCCTGTGTTGGTGGTATTATTCACGGGACATTTTTTTTAAGAGTGCAATCCGAGGATAAAGACAGGTACCGTGTTTGTGTGTGACTGAATAATAAGTTATCTGTGCATCGCACAATACTGAGTAGGACTGAACATTCATTCTCTATGCAATGCTATTGTGTATAGTGTAATCCCAGTACTTCATGCTCTGCTTATAGCCTCCAGTATTTTCTGTGATACTGTTTAATAGTATCAGGTACTAACTGTTGTCTGCTCATTCATATTATCCTAGTTCCTTTATTCCGAAATGGTGGTAAGGGAAAGACAGTACAGTTAAACATAATTAACGAACAACTGGAAAAAGGAGACGTAATTCAATTTAAGTACAAAAACTGTATTCATCCCTGAAAGGGAAATTCTAAAAATGGTTAATATTAAGGAACCAACAGTGTGATATGCTTCGGACCTATTACTTGTGTTCGGGTTCATATAATGGCCCAGTGTGATGTGCTTCAGATCTGTTATTTGTGTTAGTGTTAATGTAAAGAAACCAGTGTGGTGTGCTTAAGACCTGATACTTGTGTTAATGGTTATGATTTATTGTGTAAACCCAAGTTTACGGCATAAACACAGTGCACAAATGCTGGTATCAGCATGTTTGTGTTGATCATTTTGATGAACCTAACAGATTACCAGCTTACCAGCTTCATAGCAGTGGAGTGCTTTCTGAGGCTAGTGTTACTCTAGCAGGAATGACCCAGGAAATCTGGTAAATGATAACAGTAGAAGCTAGAATGCTGCATAGATACATCAACTTTTCATCCCACAGAAAACTGACATGCACAAAAGATTGAGCTTCAAAGTAAACGCTTTATTTTGTCAGTGCATGTTTATTGTATTGCAGATATGAAATGTAACTGCTCTTGAAGATGTTCTGGCAGTAAGCAGCATGGGCATGTTTAGTATGAAAAGAAAGCAAATTTTATCTGCTACAAATTTACCCTATGTTATAATGACATTCTTGACATAAAAACGCATTTTGTGATGAATGTTCAGTTACTAACACTTTTCAGCGTTTCCTCTGCAGTGCGCTGGTATGCGGCTGTCAGCACGTATACATAGTGTAGGGTACTGGAAGAGCACTCCTTTCTAGGACCTTGAACAGCTCTGTCACTCTGCCTGAAGAGGCGCGCGCTAATGACTAATTGCCCCTATGCCCGGCCGTGCCACAGATGGCTTATCTTGCACTCAGTGGCCCCTGGTCCTCTCCTAACTAAAGGTTTGGTTCTGCACAGCCATGGGTGGTAAACATATGAAGTTAATGTTCATGTAACTTAAGAAAAACGTGATTTTGCTTGATAACAAATTTTAAAGTTACCTACAATTTTGTTTTTTGTTTCACTTTTTTTTTATTACATTATAAAATGAATCAAGATGAATTGCTACTTCTAAGTGATATATGTGCTGTAGAGAATAAAAACTTAGACTCGAAAAAACAGCGTAATCTCTCTGTAGTTGTTTCTGGCAAATCAAAAGCTTATCTCGGAAAATAATAATAATCCCTCACCACTGACGAGTTAACCAAATTACATGCTAAATATGAAAATCACATTAGTTCACTAATGACCCGTGATTTGAGTCAATCTCTTGTCTGTCTATACACAAAAGCTGTGAGTCACTTCCTACTGGTTGATAGTGACAGACTATCACACGATCTCGAAAGCAACCCTATTGTTTCATGTTCAATTGGTAAATTAACATGCCTTATGTTTTACAAGTTTGGAAATTACCTTGCACCTGTGGCAACCTGGCTTGTTACCGGGTGACATATTGATTTTTCTAAAATAAATTTAAAAGCAGAAGAAAATGGACGACACCCAGGTGATTTCACAACCGAGCCCTGTCTCAACGAAAGGTTCATATAGTGACTAAGGTTAAAAGCCCAGGTAGGGGTGAGGCTGGAAAAAGATTAGCTGAAGATAACAGACAAAAAAATTACATCTTCAGGCATTAACCCTTTCATTACTGATGCCCGCTATAGCAGGCATGGGGAAACACCTCCTCTGCTTACGGCCTCCCGGTATAGCTGGGCCGCAGCTTCTACTTCCCCGCGTACAGCTGCCCACTAAAGTGGTTTGCACTAGCCGCGTTCAAAATCCACATTACCTGCTGTGAGTGGCTACCGGATTAGCGGTGACCTTGACAGCGCTGGAATGGTACCACGAGGCATGCAATGTTTATGTTATAGCTGGCTCAGGGCCTGGGAAACAGGATGCGGAGTTTATATCAAAAATTCCTTCCAGAACTTTGGTTGTGCTTGCAAAAATGGCGAAGAGGAAAAAGTGACCGTGACAGCGACCGGAATTTAGTGATGATGAGTTTTGGGATAGAGGCGATTTTGGAGACTGGATTTAGTTCAGTTGACAGAGGAGGAAAGGACCAATATTGTGCGACAAGATACTAACGACAGCTATGATAATGGTCGCGATGCTGATGAAAGTGGGGATGAACTTGATGATGACAATGTGCCACTGTGGTTCCGAAATCATGCCACAATTTGAGAGGACAGTAGGACCCCATATGTTGCACCTGAGCGGGTGACATTCACCCGAAGGTCAGCCGGTCCAACAAGTATAATTGACACATCTGTCAGTGCATCCAGATACTTTGGCCTCTTCTACTCTGAGAGTGTGTTCAAAACGATAACAATGTACACAAACGCGAATGTGGCAAGAGCCGTTCCTGCTCTGTCGCCAGTGCCAACAACCAGACTCGCGACCGAGTTGACCACTTACCTGTCAAAGGGGAGGGCCATGACCATCTATGCTACAAGCAACACACCCGCTACTATTGACGCAAACCCAGGGGTTAGCTAGGCGAACAACCCATACAAGAGGCACAAATCTATTATTATGTGCCGGAAATGTGACGTGTACCTTTGTTTGTGATGACAACAACTGTTTTTTTTGGTACCACACACAGGTAGAACTGTAAATACAGGGTGACAGTGTGTGACAGTGTATGACAGTGTATAACAGTGTATAACAGTGTAGTAATTCATCTTCAGACTCCCAATAACTGTACATAGTGTATGCGTAAGCATGGACAATCAAGGTGTATATAATAGTGGCTCTTTTACAGTTACTTTTTTTTTATTTTTGACACCTGTGTGTGCATTGCGGACACTGCTATGTGACAGCAATAAACAGACAATGACAGAGTCACAAATTTGAATTATGAGTTTCCAACACATCATTATCATGGTAAGAGCAAGCAAACACTTTTTGACCCATTTTCATGCATGTTTGCTTGCTTCATAGGTGTGTTGTTAATGTACTGTCATTTTGTCACATATTTGCACCTGTCTGTCACCAAATCAATCACACGGCACTTACACATGACATCAATGTGTAGCCCTTCCAAAGCCCGTCACAGCAATATAGGGTTATGGGTATCTGCGGTGGATGGGTACTCCATCAGCCTTACCCTACACTACTATATTTTGGTATATTCCAGTCTCTAAACTCAGTATGCAGGGGTAATACAGAACTTTATAAAAGCAGTACTCAGTGGTATTCACGAACCAGAAAATTCAGTAATGAAAGAGTTAACAGAAAAGAGTCATGTAATTGACCCACCGTCAGGACCACTAACAACACCAGCCCCAGCACCGGTGTCATTACCAACACCCTCACTGCCTCAACAAAGTGAGAGGCAAACAACTGAGTCTAAACCTGAAATATCAAATTATATAGTTGCTGGATTTGTTGTCAGATTTGGTTACGTAGGTTACCAATTATACAAAAAAAAAATACAAACCATACACTCAAGCAGACACTCCAAAAATAAAAGAAGAAGTCGCCACATTACCAGCAGCGTCAAAACCTTTCGATCCATTTTACATGCAGTAAATAAATTTATTATTTTAATTTTGTTGCATAAGAAAATGAGTGACACAAAGAACATAATGAACCTTGTCTATCACTCTGCCATAATAAGTGGACTAGCAGTAGCGTACACTATGCTAGGAAAAAGTCTCCTCAAAATGAGATCAGCAGACTTGAGTAGATTAGATTTTGAAGCTAGTTGCAGTTGTAACAGTGTCAATTGCTACAAAAGACTTTCTCATCGAGCAAGGAATTATTCCCGAAAATTTTTCTATGTAAATAAAAAGTATGGCAACTTTAGCTATTATGATTGGTGGTGCAGTTGTTAATGCATTGGCATTTAGTGGGTCAAATTATCTTCAAGCATCAACAGTTTTGATAACTCAAGAATTGCCATACCAATGAATACTGGCTTGTCCAGTTTGACAATCTTTTTTTTTTTTTTTTTGAGTGACACTGCATACAATGATGAATGAAACTCTTTATACCCTGTGTACTGAGGCTTACCTGTAAGTTTAATTGCACCTGATTCAGTTGTGACCAGTCTCACATCTTTGCAGTGATGAGGATTTTCCATAGTCTTACCAAAACAGGAATTGTTCATAAGCTTAAAGAAGTCTTTGTCAAATGCAGTGTTGCCGTCTCTTGCATGCAATGTTGTGTTCTTCATTATGTAATCTTTCATAAAAGCACTCTGATCAAATTGAATGCCTCTATGTACTTTTTTTAGTACTAACCCGTGTCTGATGTAAAACTGTAACAAGCAATAGTGACAAACGTAATTGAATTTGTCATTCAAATTTGGCACAAGTTTAGTGTCTTTTTTTCCCCCGTCATACTCATTTTCTCAACAGCTAAGGGATAATCATTATGGTAATCGTGTAGATGGTGTGGGTACTCCAGGTCTACTTCAAAGATCCAAACCTTTGCATCGTTTCGGTCAAGATTCATAATATTGTTTGTTAACCCTGACTGTGTTACATCAAACTGTGACAAATCATGCAGGCAAAAGTTTTTCAAGGGCAATAACTCACACATCGCCCAGCCATACAAATTGTTCGCATCTACGTACGTAATGAATGACCTTGACCCTTCAAGGTTAAAGTCCGGGACCTCCAGATATTTATTATTTGCTCTGGCATAATTGTTCGCTGCAATACTAATTCCTCCCCTCAATCCACGTTCCACCATTTCACCCATCGTATGATCAGACAACAGGTATATAAATATCTTACTGGATTTCAAAAATGCATCCCATGTCATGCCAGGACTAGTTGTGTAACAGGCTGGGTCAAGACTGTAGTGTAACAAACCCTTTTCACGGTAACTTTCAAATATGTCTGCTAGCAAGCAAACGTCAGCTTTCAAGTACTGGTCATGATAGTCACCAATCGTCTGACACCCTAATTTATCCCACGCATCAAGTGTGTGCTGGTAATCAGAGTCAGAAATACTTTTTCCATTAAGTGTAGAATAAAATTTCTCTTTTGGTGGCAGTCTCCTTTCTTCAAACACAACCCACTCACTGATGTACTCGTATGGATACACACCTTTCTTAATCAAGTCTGGCTCAAAATATTTACTCGTTATTGGATACTCAGTCAGTCCTTCTGCCAGACTAGCAAGACTTAAAGACAAATGTTGCATGGAGTCATAAAATGCTAATTTGTCTAACCTAAAGGTCAAGTACTTTTCAGTTGTCTGCGCTATACAACTTATGTTTCTGTAAGACTCATCCACAGCCTGCATGATAATATGTGAATCATATCCTTTGAGATTGTGAAAAAAGATTGGTAACTTATATGTCTTTGGATCTGTTTTTAATAACAAGTTACATTTGTTATGTGCGGCACCTCTATAACGCCCAGTTATGTGATCATGGTCACGAACTTTATCACCCCCTAAAGATTGTTCACAAATCCAACACGTCTCCACTGTATCAAATTTCAGTTTGTCTTCTTCTGTCATCACCAAAGGCATCTGACTTGTTGTGAGATATTGTACTACCTGACTATACAGATGTCTCATTTCTGTTAAAAACAGACATGCTGCATTTTCACCCCTGTAGATAACAGGTTCTGAATGCTGTCCGTCTGACCTAACAATAATGTATCCGAAAGAACACACCACTTGGTCACTTAGTTTTATAGTCTTTGGTAATGACTCTGGAACAGGATCTTCCTATGGAACAACCAGTGATTCAAAATCAGCATACACTACAAACGGCAGCTTTTGCTGATTCCCATAGTTCTTAAAACACACCTGACTACCAGGTTCTGGATACTTAAGTACAGTTTGTATGTCATCAGCTGACCTACAATTTAAAACATGTTTGTGTGCCACTGCAATAGAAGAAAATCTTTGTAAACATCTCTTACACACTTCCTGTTTACCATTATGTTTTGTTGTATGCCCATGAATTAGTCGTGACATATTTCTGATAATTGTGTAGTGAAAGTTATCATTATCACCGATTAATAACATGTCAACATGTTTATCTTCTGGCTGTCCGTAGGTTGGAGCAAGTGGTGATACTCTAAAGGGTTGTAACTTGTCAACAGACTCATTATCCCACACAAACACATTCACAGATATGCCAGGATTTAGTTTTTCAAACAAGTCTATGTCTTCTATTTTAACAGGGAAATCTATACCACTGAAGTTGATTTCGTTTACAAATTTAGTGTCGTTAGTTACGCGATCAGGTCTTGATTTTACGACGTGTAGTTTAGCAAGCACACACCACATGAAACAATAGTGGTCATTGTTTTGAATATTAACAACAGCCTTTTTGTTTGCAACCTCAGTTGGCAGTGGTAACCATGATTTACCTAATATAGGATGATACCTTGACTGTTTTAATTGTAGTTCATGTACATGACCTTCCTGCCAACCAGACCCCTTCATTTTTGCACTGTCAATTGCTTGGAGGAAGTCTGGTAACAGAGTGTCTCTAAACACGTTCTCTAATTCTCTTCTTGTGTTAACTGTGTGTTGTCTTGTTGATATATACGATACAATCACTTCACCGTCTACTTTAGCAAATTCTATTTTTGCAACAACTTTATTCTTTACACTGCCTGTAAGAAGATTATCTTGTATGACAGATAAAGAGTTTTCTATTGATTCATAAACATTGTTACTATTGGATATAGGTAAGTCTGTTGTGTGAAACACGTTTCTTAAGCCTGATGAGCTTGATGGACTTTGTGTATTGTTCATCATTTTTATTTGTCCGACAAAATAATAAATTAAAAAAATTACCGCTGGCACACCTTATGTAATACTGTATTAACTGTAGTTATGATAAACAAGTCAACCACTTCCCTGGTGTGTGTCCTGAAGTCTTGTCCTGCAGGTGTAATATCACTTTATTGAATGTAACACTTTCAATATAACAATATAGTTTTCTTAGTTGATCAAATATGTCTTTACACAGTGCAAGTGCAAGCGGTTATCATCATAAACTTTAAAAGCATTTGTCTTAAGATCAACAGTCTCGTAATCATAACGTGGTGATCCATCAGAATATTCCAAAGTAACATTATATGACATGTATATCTTCATTGGCGGTGTTGTGAGTTTAAAGCTGGGTTCAAACACACGTGTTTTTAAGTCATAAAAACACTTAACATCTTTGAAGCAGTCTGTAACATCAACTGTGTGGGTTTGTCCATCTGTCATTTTTATTAGTCAAAATAAAAGAATAAATTAATTTACCAACCCATACCCTGTGGCCTGATCTGTCTTTAAGATAAGCTTTAGATGCTTAGTTGATGTTAGTTTATTTTTCACATCATCCCGTTCATGCTTATTTGGTATCACGTCGTTCTCTCTGAGACAGTCCTCAAAGCTGTCACGATCCTTGCAGTAAAACAAACAGATAAACTTTAACTGTTCTCTAAAATCTTTCAGTACAGCATTATATTTCTGAGTGAGAATCCATACACTTACATTTGCATGTCTGCCACTGAAGGCAAGTTCTGCTAAAGTGTTTCTTTTCTTGACAATGTCTTTCTCTGCAGAACAGTCATCAACAATAAACAACGTTGGCTGTCCTTCAAATTGCTTGTAAAAATATTGTAGGCAGTCATTCAGTTTTTTCTCAGGGTTGACTAAATAAATGTTGCTGTCAGTCCAAATGAATAAACGGTTGTGATAAGCTTTGTTGTGTTTGATTGTAGGACAAAATATTACTATGTTTTCGAAATGATGGATGTCATGACTAGGGAGGGATAGACGAGGATGAGAGATAGAAGTAGAACCCCCCAAATGTCCCGAATAGAGAGATAGACGAGAATGAAGATTAGGAGTAGAAGAGAAGAAAGAGATAGATAAAGGACCCTAGTGTCTTGCCTCAAGACAGGTTACAGCTCAGCACAAGCAACACAACACATTTACTTTACACGTACACTCAATCTTTATTACTAATACACTAACTATCCCCCTTTCCTTTCTTCCCACCAACACTTCCCCTCCCTGCCCCCTACTCCCCTCCCCCTCCCGAAAAAAAAAAGAAAGAAAAGAAAAACAAAAGGAAAAAAACTAAATCAAGGTTAATACTACTTCCACAGCATCAGCATTGCATCGAGTGGTGGACACAAACACCCCCCCCCCCTCCACCCCCCATGCTATGCAGCACTGTTGCTCCACAATAACAATAGAAAGTCAGGTTACAGCCCTCCGAACTGACGGCTGAAAAACGTTATTTACAATATACTGTTCATATACAAGAACCATGTAACTACACAAAGGCAGAGTGAGTGACGGAAAGCTGAATAAGAATGGGACCACCGTGGTAAGTCGACGAACGCCTGTGGATCCCTCCCGTCCGGCTTCCTTAACGGTCGTACAGCTTCGCGGGTCTTCTCTCTCTCTCTCTGTCTCTCTCTCTCCGTTTCCCTGGTGCGAGGTCTGGTTGCATTGGCGACACGGCAGCTTTGGCAGTACAGATGACCGCGCCCCTCCCACGCCGACTCAGTCCAGCGAGGCGTGGTTGGTCCTAATGCCCGTCGGCCCTCCAACCGGTCCCGACCCCGAACATCAAAAATGCAAAACAAAAGCAGAAGCCTAAACGGCCCCATAAGTAACGTAAACCAGAGGGTCCTAAAACCAGCTAACCACCATACCCACACTGCTTGGTTTACAAAAACACTACCACTAACCATTCAAACACTTGACCTTCACTCATGACACGTGCTTTCCAAATCATTCCAAGATTTACACATAAACCAAAACAACGAAAATTCTCAAACACTACATATAAACCTTCCTAACATTCTCTGCACTTCCACACCAGCCAATACAACATTTCACTAACACATTCCACTAACCAATGCAACATTTCGCTAAACAGTTAAAAATAACTAATAATTACAGAACCAAACAATAACGCCGAAACAATAATTCCCTTTAACACCCATCGAGTTCTACCCTCCTTTTTCCCCCATGATACCCCTAGACCTAGCATATAGTACAAAACACCTATAACAACCATAACATAACAAAACATCCGCACGCGGGATTTTTAACGCACTTACCTCCTCTGCGACCTGTCACAAACGCCGTCACCCGTACGCAGAACAACCCCCAGTCTCCGGCCACCAACAACCACGGGACTGGATCGGTGCTGTGTCACTGACTCTCACAAACGGTCAGTCACTGACTACTAACAGTCAGCTGGGCAAGACAACCTGGTCTAACCGAGTACAGCTGTGAACTAAACTATTATTCCCTTGCTACCGACAAGGTAAACTCTGCAGTGAACACTACCGTATCCACTAGCGCACCACACATGTGCAAAACAAGGAACACTAACCCGTGTCTACCAACATGAAAACAACTCACTATTCCTACACTGGCCGGTGCTTCGGTAACTTTCAACTACCACTGTCAAAACAGTCACTAACCGTGACAATGGGTGTATCTTGTTTGTAATAGATTAAGTACAAATTCAGTTTTACCACACCCTGTGGCCCCACAAAACAATCCACAGTGTGGGTCGAGTGTCATTAAGTTCATTTTAATACAGAATATAATTTTAATATGTGTCCACTTAGTCTGCACTCTTGTATGTTAAGTTGTGCGTCATAAATCAGGTACAAATATATATTTATGGCTTCGGCTTTTTCAGTCTTTTTTTGTATCTGAATTGTAATCCCGTCACTACCGTTCTCAACAGTTTGACCTGACCCATGCAGGTAATCATCGTCCGTACTACGAAGGTCTAGCAAAAGAGCATATTTATTTGTCAGGTATTGACCGATCCTAACATCATACAGATGTAAATCTTTACATGCAATGTTTGCTGGTTTATCTCTAATCCTTCCACCAGCAAAGTATTTAGTAATCTCATCGTAGTGTTGATAAGGTTGCATTCCAGAAGCGTACACTTGGTTTGGACGGCCTTCGATTGTGCAAGACAAATGTGTAATCTTTGGATTGTAGAATTTTTCTGAATCCCTTTTGTATGGAACCGCTGGTTCAACAAACAACATGAGTATACCTTTCAGTGACCTGACAGGTGTGTTCAAGTTTATATTCCACATCGGGTCACTCTTGTCTTTATGCATTAAACTGTGTCTAATCACCCTGTCATAATAAATTGGAAGTCTTGACTGGTACTGATTTTGAATAAGTCTAGCTAAATCAGTATGTGTGACAATTTCGTATTCCAAAGAAATGTTAGAGATCTTATATGTTGCATTTAGATCAGATGATTTTATAATTTTGGAGTAGTCATTAAAGGTTAGTTCAAAACTCAGACGGTCATTCAGTGCTCCTTGGTAGTAAGGTAAATGTGCTGTGAGGATTTCAAACTCATCATCATCATCATCATCAGTCCCTTGCCCGAACTGGGCGTTGGGGGGACTGAAAGGCAGCAGCAACAGACAGTGCTCTCCACTGAGTTCTATTTTGGGCGGTGGCAAGCAAGTCTGGCATCTCGAGTTCGGTCCATTCTTTTATGTTTGCGACCCAACTCTTTCTCTGACGACCTCGCCGACGACTTCCTTCGAGAGTGCCTTGGAGGATAGTCTTGGACAAGGTGTTGTGTCGGGTCACGTGGCCAAACCAAGCAAGCTTGCGCCGTTTCACGGTTGCCAGAAGGGGTTCATGTGGGCCCACCAGGGAAGTGACGATGCTCCGTACATATTCGTTGGTCTTGTGCTCGCGGTACGAGATGCGGAGCAACTTCCTCAGGCACTTGTTCTCAAAGGCCTGGATTTTCTTTTCTGAGTCTGCAAGCAGTGTCCAAGTCTCACAGCCGTAGAGTAGAATAGACACTACGAGGGACTTGTAAAGCCTGTACTTGATGGTGAAGCTGATGGAGTTACTTCGCCATATCCTGTCCAGCCTGGCCATTGCGGATGTTGCTGTACCTATCCTGATACGGATCTCTGCTATGCAACTACCGTCTTTGGACAGGGTGGCTCCCAAGTACTTGAAGCTATTGACCTCTTCTAGCTTCTGGCCGTTCATGTGAATGTTGCTGCTGCTGTCGCTTGTGGTGTTGATCATCACTTTGCTTTTATCCGTACTGATCTCCATGCCATAAGACCCTGCGCTACTTGAAAGTTTGTCTGTCAGGTTTTGAAGCTCACTATTGCTGCCTGCCATGAGGTCAATGTCGTCTGCGAATCGAAGATTGCACAGGGATCTGCCACCAATAGAGATTGAAGTATGGTGGTCGTGGAGGGTTTCCTGCATGATCTTCTCCAGGAATATGTTGAAAAGGACAGGAGAGAGCAGGCATCCTTGACGGACACCGATCGTCGTCCTGAAGAACACGCCTGACTGATTGTTAAGTAGAACCGCGCTGCAGGCGTTCTTGTAAAGCTCTTCTATCATTTGGATCAGTCCCTCCTCTATGTTGAACGATCTCATGACTTGCCAGAGTCCGTCGTGCCAGACGCGATCAAATGCTTTCCTGAAATCAATGAAGTTGTGGTAGAGTTCGCGCTGATGCTGCAGATGTTTCTCAATCAGGACGCGGCAGTTGAAAATCTGCTCTACAGTGCTTCTTCCAACTCTGAAGCCAGCCTGTTCTTCTGCCAGCAATTCCTCGGCGAAAGTTTTGAGGCGGTTGAGAATGATCCTAAGCATTACTTTGCTAGGGTGACTTATCAGACTGATAGTTCTGTAGTTCTGGCACTGTTTCAGGTTTCCTTTCTTGGGGAGCGGGATCACTAGAGACTGTGTCCATTCTACTGGCCATTTCTTTTGCTCCCAGATCTTTTGACAGAGTGTAGTGAGGACCTTCGTTGTTACTTCTCCTCCATGTTTCAACAGTTCAGCAGGTACGTTGTCTACACCTGGAGACTTTTCTCCCTTCAGGCCGCGTACAGCTGTTTCCACCTCTTCAGCTAACACTGGCAGGTCTTCGGCCTTCCTGGCCCCAGCCTGGTTGTTTTGGAGGATGCTGGTGTCTGGCTCAGGCTTGTAGTTATACAAGTCTCGGCAGTACTCAGTCCATCTGTTTAGTACAGCAGTGTTTTCCGTAAGGAGTTGGCCGCTGCTGTCTTCGATGACTGTGGCTGTTCGCTGTTGAGTCTTGGTGAGGGTCCTTAGCGTTTCATAAGCCTTCTTGCTGTTGCCGTTTGCCATGCCCTCTTCCACGCTACGACACTGGTCTTCAATCCAATCTTCTTTGGCTTCTTTCATCCTCTTCCTGATCTTCTTGTTGACAAGTCTGTACATGTTTGCTGATGTGAGGTCTTGGCCTCTCTTTTTCTTCCAGGCTCTCCTCTCATCACAGAGATCAAGGATGTCATCGGTGACCCAGGGCTGTTTGCGCTTCTTCTGCTTCCCCAGCACTTCTTCTGCTGTAGAAAGTAACACCTCTTTTATATTTCCAGCAAGGGTGTCTACGTCCCAATCCAAAGTAGCCAAGGCTGCAAATCTGCCTCCCACCTGGGCTTGGAAGACCTCTTCTACTTCCGGGTCTTTTAGCTTCTCGAGGTCGAATCGGATGCGAGGGCTCTTGCTGTCTCGTTTCAATGCCAGCTTCAACTTGAGGCTAGTAAGGACGAGGTTGTGGTCGCTGCCAATATCAGCGCCAGGAAAGGACCTCGTTTGTGCTTTGTTAACGCTGGATTTGAATCGTCGAGGCAGCAAGATGAAGTCAATCTGGTTATGGACCAGGCCTCCTGGCGATTGCCATGTCACTGTTCTTGACTTCTTGTGTGGATGGAGGGTATTAGCAACGGTAAGACGGTGACTCTGTGCGAACTCTAAAAGTCGCAGGCCTCTGTCGTTTGTTTCTCCAAGGCCAGACTTGCCAGCTGTTCCTGCCCATTGTTGGTAAGCGTCAGGGCCGATCTTTGCATTCCAGTCACCGAGGACGGTCAGAATGTCTTTCTTAGGTGTTTTCTTGATGATGTTGTCCAGTTGTTCGTAGAATTCTTCTAATTCCTCATCATCATGATCTGCTGTTGGAGCGTATACTTGTATGATAGTGATGTTGTGTGGTCGGGCGGAGATGCGGATGGAGATTAGTCTGCTTGACACGGGGGTGCAGCTGATGACAGTTCCAGCCACCTCTTTCCTTACGATAAAAGCTACGCCATGTTCGTGCTTGGTGTCTTTTCCGCTGAACCAGATTTTATGGCCTTCATCTGTTGTTGTTTCTCCGAAGCCTGTCCATCGAACTTCTGCAAGTCCTACAATGTCCCAGCGATAGCGCTTTAACTCATGGGTGAGTTCCTTCACTTTGCCGCACTGGTAGAGTGTGCGAACGTTCCAAGTTCCGATAGTTATTCCTTGCGTGGGCAGCTTGATGGTGGGTTTGGTTCCAGTAACACACTTGTCGCCCCCACCCTGGAGACCTCCAATGGGGTGCGCGGTCGTTGGTGATCCGGGCCCCGACCGATCCGGCATGTTATTCTTATTCTGTTGCTTGTCCATCAGTCCTTTCAATGGGCTTAGGCGAACTTGGTGGCGCCCGTCTCCTCTCCAAGTATTTCAACTGACGCGTCAGCCCCTCACAACGTTTCGCCCGCCAGCAGAAGCGGTTACCGGGGTGTGGCTAGGTAAAGGACCTGGAGCCAGCTGTGAGAGTTGAGTGCCATGTGAAGACCAGTGCTCCCGCCTGCCCCGAGAGGCGCTGCTGGCTGAAAAGTCAAAGGTACTACTTCTCCATGAACACTCTACGCCCCAAGTGGAATGTAAAATCTGGTTCCATATGTTTCAGCCATAATAACGTCCTTTTGTGCTGTGGTTGATTTATCTGCTGCATCGATTCGAAGTTTCATAATATTATCTGACTGTATACCTTGGTAAATACGGTCTTCTCGTTCTTCTCGTGGGAGCCAAAGATCTTTGTAACAGTAGAACACATCAGCATCATCAAGACTAAACACTTCCTGTCCTTCAAGTTTTACTTTAATAGTTCTTATAATTGCTCTGCCAAGAATGTTAACTAGTGTTCTGTTTACGTCTGCGTCTGATGATAGTTCAATATTAAATGCTAGGCGTGCAGTGCCAGGAACAATAACATCACTGGGACCTAGGTTTGGAAACTTGACAGTAAGTGTTTGGTTTTGGTCTATAGTACTTGGATTATTTGTGATGACGATTGATTGTCTAATGCCCTTAACACCAAGAGGCTCACGTAGTTTTCTATATGGATCTAACTTTGATCCGTAAGACGATGTCATTTTTATTATGCACAATAAAAAATATTAAATTAATAAAAACGATGGCCACGGGAGGATTTAATCGTGAAGATTTTGAAATGGATGACATGAATGTCTCAGATACCAGTGTCACAGATATGACTGGAATGACTGGAATGGTAACTAGTAGTATGTATCATGAACTGTTAAAAGACAAAGTAAACTCATTTTACGATAGTGTTGGTGCCCACCCAAATGTAATAGATCCTAATCAGTTTGAATATGATAAAGGACACTTACTTGTAAATACAGACAGAGGGAAAGTGTATCTAACTCATAAAAATAACACTGCTAAGTTTAGAGTT
Organism: Semisulcospira habei; assembly: GCA_036245525.1. Taxonomy (NCBI): domain Eukaryota; kingdom Metazoa; phylum Mollusca; class Gastropoda; family Semisulcospiridae; genus Semisulcospira; species Semisulcospira habei. Next base: position 98,621,900 of record BTPG01000007.1, on the reverse strand, counting down.
TTAAGTACAATTAAAGGTGAAGTGGGTGGTGAGGCAGCACTGCAGCGTTACCTTGGTGTTGGTACTAGTAAGAAGTTGATGCCACGCCTTGTTAGTGCGCTTCACGACACACAAACAAGAAATTGAAATGGCAGCAGTAACAAGCCTGCCAGAAATAACAAACACAGTGATACAGGAAACTTCATTTACTGAAGGACAAATAAATGAAGCTATGAAAACAATAGACGACCCTCCTTTGTCAATGCGGGAGATTATAGGCTTGGATAAATCATTGCAGTCAATAAGAGGTGAAATGGTAAATAATGTAGCCAAACTAGGTGAGCTTTATAAACACATAGAACGAGAAAAAGAGAAACTGGCTACCACAGACAATGGGAATCTTGACACAGAAATGAAAGAAAGAATACAACACAGATTAAATGATTTGCAGATAGAAAGATCTGGACGGTTAGAAACGATTAGTATTGGAAGACAAAAACTGAAAACACAGGTCAACAGGATTAGAGAAACTATTCAGAAAATACTTCATGAAGACACAACATTGGCTGAAAGATTGAAAACACTTTTCAGAGAACAGGGTATCACAATTGCGAGTTTAATTACTACTCTTGGATTTATTATCAGTACTGTCGTGTTAGCTGTCTCTGGCAGTGGTGGTGGCGGTGGTAGTGGTCCAGCACCACCTGGTCCACCAACCCCGGCCCCCAGTGACCCAACAGATTTACAATCGTGGGTAAAGAAACAGTTGTCTCATATATCAGACTTGCTTAAGATATTGGCTGTAAAGGCAATAGATTCATTACCCGGCATAATTGGCACAATTGTCAGTTTGCTTATCACTACGGTGGCAAAGGTAGTTGGGTTTATGGCAGAACATGTATGGATCTTTTTGGTGACAGTAGGAGGGTTAATGGTGGGTTATTTAATGAAACAGATAAAGAAGTAATACCCCTAATCCACTGAGACCAATTAACAATGCAGTTCTCTCTGACTCATGTGTGTCAGGGGACGAGGACAGGGTTACCGTGGCTTGCGTTACTGCCGGTGCAGGGGAAGTAACCGTGTGTAATGGTTTTAACAACTGTACCTGCATGGTTGTTGCTCCTAAGTTTACAGATTGGTTGAGACCGAGTTTTTGACCAACACCTGCAACTATTATTTTGTTATTATAATTTGTTATTGTACCCATTTGTAATTGAAGGTCAGATGGCAACATGTATAACCCGATGCCTACTACAAAGTCAACTTCTGATCTCGCATATCTGAGAACATCTTGATAGCGTTGTATGCTTGATGGGAGATCAACCACTGAATTAATTGAATCTTCTAGATTTGCGAGAAACTGTTTTTGAGATTCAAACTTTCCACTTCCGTTCAAAATGTTTGATTTTGTTAATGATTGTGCTCCTAGTATACACCACACATATGTTCTGATAGACTCATTTACGCGCTCAACTCCTGCTTGAGTAAACCCGTCACTTTTGTCTAAAATAAATGTGGTCCAGGCATTAGACTGTTTCTGTTCTTTTGAGCCTAACCAGACTTCAGATTTTTATGAGAATGAAGTGTAACCAGGGTAGTAATCTTCAGGGTATCGTCTGTGACTCATAGCATAATACAATGTTCCCATGCCATTGTGATCATCAAGTTTTTGTGTAAAGTCATACCTGGTACCGGGGCTGATGTTAAATTCATTACAGATCTGTTCAAACGCTTTCATATCCATGGGGTTGTTAAACCTGTTGAAACTGGATTCAGTGGATAGTGGTGTATGAAGTTCTGACAAAATACGTCTAAGCTGGTAATACGTGTGGAAACAATACACATATCTAATGAGTTTGTTTGAGTGATTCAAATGGTCTGTAAATGAAACACCACAGCCTGTAGTTGAACATAGTATAGCAAAGTTAAGTTGGTTTTGAAACATCTGTAATGGACTTGAGGACCACTTTCTTGCCGTAGCATCATCTGTAATTGGAGGGTTTAGGTAATGGTCAAAGGGATTCGGTACTTTCACTTGGAATAGATCTTGTTCGTTTACAGCTATATCAAGCTGATTTAGTTGAATTATTTTCTGTTCATAAGTAAGTGCAACATTATATTTGGCATCCACGTTAAATTGAAATGTGTTTGTACTGCTTGCGCTGACACTTGTTGGTGATTTAAATTCCATCCTTCTTTTTTATGAGATAATAAAAATGTTTATTACCTTAACAAATCTTGACACAAGCAAACCAGTGTGGTTAACTAATGGGATTGATAATCGTGATGGTAGCAAGGCTGTAGCCATCCATGAAATGTTTTATACTGTAAAGTGGTTTAATGTAACAGATGATGGTGAATATTCTGTACGTGGAACTATAGGCAGTGCAAGTTTTGGTGCTAATCACTTACAGCCTGGGTGACCTTTGTACTATAGCTGAATTTTTACAAAATATGTATAAAATTAAAGCAACTTTAAATCCGGCTAACTTGCTTGTTACATTAGAATTTCCAAAAAATAGTCAGCTTATATTAACAGACAAACTTTTAATACTACTTGGTTTTTTAGCCATATTTGATCTTGGTATTGTAGCTGTTAGTGGTGATGAAGATTGGACTTATGAAACAGGATTAAAATTTAAGCCCAAAAAAGAAAAAATAATTGGAAGATATCCTGTTCATTTGTCTGTACATACAGTACTAAATGTTTATTTGAAAGAACTGAACACAACTGAAAATGTTCACAATGGAAAGCCATCAACTTTGTTGAGAAGCTTACCGACTGGAACTGTTCCGTATTGCGAAACTGTGGCTGTTAGATTTCCTAATTTACAGTTTAAGAAATTAGGTTCCAGTTTCTTTGAATCACTGTGTATATCTGTAACAAATCAAGATGACAAACCAGTTGTAATGCATGATTTTAGTGTAGTACTAGAAGTTAAATAATTTTATTTTTGTTTATAAAAATGAGTGGTGGTCCAAAGCCGAGAATCATACCAGTTGCGTGTCCGGTAACAGAGTTGAAAGATTTGGCTGACGTACAGGATTTTGAAAAGGAAGGGGAGGTGAGGGAGGTGTATGGTTTTGAACTTGATTCTGTTGGCATGTATAGACGAAAATTAATAGATGACATGAAAGATGGTGAAAGACCGATTCCTAAACTTGGTCAGCTGCGTGATGTTACTGTACCTGTTCCAGTAAATAAGGTACCCTACAACTTAATACATGTGGGTAATAAATGGGTGGTTTCACCTGTGCCGCCTGTGCCTACGCCAGCACCAACAATTGACTGGGGCATAAAGTTGGAATTTATTAGTCCTTATGTATACACTGATGACGAAGGTGCCTTAGTATAAAAGGAAAGTTGTTAACTATGTGCCGTTGATTGTAAGCCTTGTTCCACGTTTTGCCCCAGAGAACAATAGCAGAGATAAACTGAAAGTACAGGAGTATGAGAAACGGAGGTATTTTCTTACAAACAGAAGGGGCAGATCTGATACTTCTGTTGTGTTTTCACCAGCAAACTTTGCCATGGCAAAAGAAGTGACAATAGTATTTGAAATTATCACGAAATCTGTAGCTTCTGTAAAAGAGGCAGATATTGCACAGGGAATAAAACTAACTTGGGATGACTCTGTGCAAGAATCATCAAAGGTCTTTATTGCTATTAAAAAAGGGGTTGATATAGAGGTTTCAAGCAGTATTCCCGCTGTTAAGGTGGTAGTCGACAAAACAACTTTTGTTCGTCTAAGTTACATAAACCTTGAACACATTGATCTTGTTTCGTTTTATTATGCCAGCAAATTGCATACTTTTGATGAGTTACAAAATGTAATCACTGATTAAATAAAAAAAATATTTGTCAATAAAAAAATTGGTAAAATTCTATCCGATACTACCAACGCTTGAGCCGACTGAATCAATTGTGACGACTAAAACAATGCTTGCGCCTGATCCACATGTGCCAATTGCACCCGATAAAACATTACAGGCAGACTCATTCCAATTAATAAATATTACAGAAGCAATTAAATATTTGGAAAGTGAAGAGGCGAGGTACTCCAGATGTAAAAGGAGGTATAAGTCAGTATTTAATTCTGTTCAAAACACTTCAGTGGCTGTTGATGCAGTTTCAGCTGGATGTTCTGTAGGGGGTATTGTTCTGTTTGCCACAGGAATTGGAAGTTTAATTGGAATTGCAGTTGAGGGTGTTAGCATTGCTACATGCCTGGCTTGCTTTGGTTTGGAAGCCTTAAACAAGAGGTTTCACACGAAATTACAGAAACATGAAGCGTTAAGTATGCTGGCTGGTGCAAAACTCAGCAGTATGAAACTTATTATAAGTAAGGCATTGGATGATAATTTTATTAACGATGAGGAATTTAAGAGAGTGCAGGATGATTTGAACAATTACAAAAAACAAAAATCTGAAATACAGAATAAGATGCGTAGTCAATCTCCCGTAAATGTTGAAAAACTAAAGGCTAGTTTTTTAGAAGAAGGGAAACAGCTTGGAATGAGAGAAACAGCAGAGAAGCTTCACAATTTACTTTCAAGCAAATAAAGATCCGTTTTGGTAATCGCTTCATAATGACATACACTTCACACAGAGAGCCACTCACATCGCTTAGATCAGTCTATTTAACCCCATCTGCACCGCCATGAGAATACAATTGAGAAAAAAAATCATTGTTTTTGTATCTTGTCAAATCTGTCTCAGTATATGTGACTGGAGTCAAGTTGTTATTAAGAACTTGTAAGTAATTAGGGTAAGTAATTAATAAGTTCTTATGGTAAGTAATTAATAAGTTTTTATGGCAACTCACTTAAAGGTAACCTTAAAGTTAGTTGTAACTTAAAATTAAAACAAAACTTATCTTTAGGTTTAGATGATGCTTCTTAACAAAACACATAAATCCTTCCTAGCAAAACACATCTTGCTTTCAACACATCGTTTTCAAAATGACTACACAACATGTAGAGACGACTGTAGAAGCTTTTTGAAAACAGCAGACAAAACCAGGCAGCCTAACATACAGAGAGAAAAAAACACCACTCATGACGCTCACTGTATGTATTTTCAGAGAGGTAATCAATTACTGTGCCAACATTAAGTTAAAAGCCTTTGAAATGGTATGTAGCCCTGGCCAGCAATTTCTCAAAAAGCAAACACCCTTTGTCAGTGGATACGCCACCAGTCATGTTCAAGCTGGTTTGATCATGCTGTTTTGAAATGCGCAAAAATAACAGTCAACAGTAAACACCCCCCTCAGCCTAACATACAAGACGGACCTTGACTTAAAGCTTTCTCTGTTTTCCATCAGGTTGCAAACTCATTTAGGCTCTGTGTCTGTGAAGATAGAGTGGGTTTTTTCAAAAATCCCAGTCAACCCGTCCAAATCTTTCATCAGTGCTTGTATATTGTCATAAGCACAGACATAAAACAGAGCGGGGTAAAGGTGTATGATAACTGACTTTATGACGGGTTTCTCTCTGTGTGTAAAGAAAGAAGGGATTGTATGTGTGTTTAGGTGTTGGCCATTTGAATTTGTTTGAAGGGTGTACACATAATTGAAAAAAATTAAAAATTCCTTCTTGAATTTCGAGTCAAGTAAACATTTCTTATGAATATCATGTCAGGTGTGGTGCAAATTGATCTGATTGAAAAGAATTCGATTCAGGTTTCAAAAGGCAAGCTAGTCAGAAATGAAAAATTTGAATAATTGTAGGCCCTTTGAATTTTTCTTTTCAGAACAAGTCTATTTATAACATACCTGAATTGAGGTGGAGGTCTTTCAGAACCAGTCAAGCTGAGACATGAGGTGTTTGTGTATGTGATCGCTCCGGGGTTACCAGCACTGGTTTGACTGGGTGTTTTGTCTATGGGGGGGGGGGGGGGGGAGAGAGATTTGAAGTATTATTAACACTATGACTGAGTTAACCCCCTAAATTCTCAGTCATTGTGTTAATAAAGATTCAGTTCTCTCTTTATATATCTAATTTACAGAGAAAAATAAAAGAGATTTGAGAAAAATGAAAGGCGATGTCGTATGCGTTTTGTAAGCAAAAATGGAGGAAATATGAAGTCGGCATAAAATTCTCTAATTCTCTCGTATTCTCCCTCTCTACCAGACCCCCTTCATTTTTGCTGTCAATTGCTTCTAAAAAGTCAGGCAACAGTCTTTCTCTAAACACGTTTTCCAATTCCCTTCTTGCATTAACTGTGTGTTGTCTTGTTGATATATATATATATGATAAAATCACTTCACCATCTACCCTGTTAAATTCTATTTTAGCAACAACCTGAATCTTTACACTACCTGAAAAGAGATTATCTAGTATGACAGAAAAAGATCTTTTTATCGATTCATAAACATTGTAACTATTAGATATAGGCAAGTCTGTTGTGTGCAACACGTTTCTTAAGCTTGAAGGGCTTGGAGAGCTTTGAGCATTGTCCATCATTTTTATTTGTCTGACAAAATAATAAATAGAAAAATATTATTACCAACATCATTGGTTTCTCTGACGCTGCTCATGCCATACGTGTAATATTAATTATTGACAGTAACAAATTCAATATAATCATGCAGCTTACATAGTTGAAGGAATGTATTTTCAAACACTGCCTTAAACCAGTTACAGTTAGCATTATAAACTCTAAAGGCATGTGTCTTAAGAGCAACAGTCTCATTCTCATATCATGGTTGGTCATTAGAATATCCTAAAGTCGCATTATATGTCATGTATATCACTGTTGGTGTTGAGAGTTTTATGCCAGGCTCAAACGGCAGTTTAACATGTGTTTTTAAGTCATAAAAGCGCTCAGCATCTTTGAAGCAGCCTGTGATATCAATGGTTTGTCTATCTGTCATTTTTATGACCAAAACAAAAGTATAAATTAATTTACTAATCCATACCCTGTAGGCTGATCTGTCTTTAAAATAAGCTTTAGATGCTTAGTCGATTTCAGTTTGTTTTTTACAATGTCTCGTTCATGTTTGTTGGGATGACATCGTTTTCTCTGAGACAGCCTTCAAAGCTGTCACAATCCTTATAGTAAAACAAACAGATAAACTTTAGTTGCTCTTAAAAATCTTTCATTACAGCATTATATTTTTGAGTGAAAATCCATACACTGATGTTTGTGTGTCTGCTACTGAAGGCCAGTTCTTCTAGTGTGTTTCTCTTCTTAACAATGTCTTTCTCTGCTGAGCAGTCATCAACAATAAACAAAGTTGGCTGTCCTTGAAATTGCGTGTAAAAATACTGCAGGTAGTCATTCAGTTTTTTTCTCAGGGTCTACTAAGTAAATGTTGTTGTCAGTCCAAATAAATAAACGGTTGTGATAAGCTTTGTTGTGTTTGATAGTAGGAAAAAATATCACAATGTTTTCAAAATGATAGATGTATCTTGTTTGTAAGAGATCAAGAACAAATTCTGTTTTCCCACAGCCTGTGGCACCACAAAACAAACCACAGTGTGGGTCAAGTGTCATCAAGTTCATTTTAAAACACAATTTAATACACATGACCACTTAGTCTGCTTTCTTGAATGTTCAGTTGTGCATCATAAATCAGATATATATTATAATATATATATATATATATATATATATATATATTATATATATATATATATATATATATATATATATATATATATATATATATATATATATATATATATATATATATATATATAGCTGTTTCAGCCCTTTTTTGTATCTGAATTTCAATTCCATCACTACCTTTCTCAACAGTACAGCCCGATGCATGTAGGTAGTCGTCATCTGTACTTTGCAGGTCTAGCCAAAGTGCATACTTGTTTGTCAGGTATTGACCGATTCTTATGTCATACAAATGTAGATCTTTGCATGCCATGTTTGCTGGTTTTTCTCTAAGCCTTCCACCTGACCATTTTACGATCTCATCATAGTGTTGGTAAGGTAGCATGCCTGATGTGTAGACTTGATTAGGATGGCCTTCGATTGTACAAGATAAATGTGTAATCTTTGGATTGTAGAATATTTCTGAATCCCGTTTGTATGGGCTCCCCAGTTCAACAAACAACATAAGAATGTATTTCAGTGACCTAGCAGGTGTGTTCAGGTTAATATTCCACATTGGATCGCTTTTGTCTTTAAGCATCAAACTGTGTCTTATCACATGATCATAATAAATTGAAAGTCTTGGCTGGTACTGATTTTGAATGAGAGTAGCTAGATGAGCATGTGTGACAATTTCATATTCCAAGGAATGTTAGAGATCTTATATGTTGCATTGAGATCAGTTGATTTTATAACTTTGGAGTAGTCATTAAAGGTTAGTTCAAAACTCAGACGGTCATTTAGTGCTCCTTGGTAAAAAGGCAAATGTGCTGTTAGGATTTCGAATTCAAGTGGAATGTAAAAGCTACTTCTATATGTTTCTGTCACAATAACATCTTTGACTGCTGTTGCTGATTTATCTTGTGCATCGATTCTGAGTTTGGCAATGTTATCTGTCTGTATACCTTGATAAACACAGTCTTCTCGCTCATCTCAAGTGAGCCAAAGGTCTTTGTAACAGTAGAACACATCAGCATCATCCAGACTAAACACTTCCTGACCTTCAAAGTTTACTTTAATAGTTCTAACAATAGCTCTGTCAAGATTGTCAACTAGTGTTCTGTTTAAGTCTGATTCTGATGAAAGTTCAATATTAAATGCAAGGCACAGTGCCAGTAACAATAACGTCACTGGGACCTAGGTTTGGAAACTTGACAGTAAGAGTTTGGTTCTGGTCTATAGTGCTAGAATTGTTTATAATAACAATTGATTGCCTAATGCCCTTAACACCTAGAGATTCATGTACTTTTCTGTATGGGTCTAACTTTGATCCATAAGATGGTGCCATTTTGTTATGCAAAAATCAAACAAATTAATTAATAAAAGTGATGGCAGTGGGAGGATTTGATCATGATATTGAAATAGATGACATGTATGATTTTGATAATAGTACAACAGATATGGTTGGAATAAGAAATACTTTTAGTTTACACCACAAACTTTTAGAAAGCAAAGTAAACTCGTTTTATGATAGTGTAGGTAAGTGCCCAGACGTCATAGATCCTAATCAGTTTGATCTTGACAGCAATGGTCACTTATTTGTAAAACAAAGACAGAGGGAAAATAAATCTAACCCATAAAAACAACCCTGCTTAGTTTAGAGCTTTAAGTACAATTAAAGGTGAAGTCGGAGGTAATATCTGCTTGGTAAGGTACCTCAGTATTGGGGATCTCCCAGTCCTCCGGTACCACCTCGAATTGTTAGTGCCCTTCATGATGTGCAAACAAAGTTGCCAACGGGACAAGAAAATGAAATGGCAGCAGTAACAAGCCTGCCAGAAATAGCAAACAAGGTAGTACAAGAAACCTCATTTAGAGAGGGACATGTAAACGAGGCTATGAAAACAATAGGTGACTCTCCTTTGACAATGCGGGAGTTAATGGGCTTGGATAAAACACTGCAGACAATAAGAGGTGAGCTGGTGAATAATGTAGCCAAACTAGGTGAGATTGATAAACACATAGAAAGAGAAAAGGAAAAACTAGCTACAGCAGATGAAGAAAATTATGACACAGAAATGAAAGAAAGAATACAACACAGATTAAACAATCCAGACCAAAAAGTGACTGCCAAGCGTGTACAATGCAAAGAAGTACCCAACGATAAGAAACACGCTTACAAAAGATGGGTACAACACAATTTATTAATATTTCAGGTAAATACCCTTTGTCAAAATAGACAAACAAACAGAGAGAGAGAAATAGACAAATAAACAGAGAGATCAGCCACTACTTAGCTTCTTTCGCAGAAGGAATGTTGCCACATTCCTTCTGCGAAAGAAGATAAGTAGCAGCTGATCTCTCTGTTTGTCTATTTTGACAAAGGGTATTTACCCGAAATATTAATAAATTGTGTTAGTTGTACCCGTCTTTTCTAAGCGTGTTTCTTATCGTTGAACACAGATTAAAGGATTTGCAGATAGAAAGATCAGCACGGCTAGAAGTAGTTGAAATTGGAAAAGAAAAACTGAAAACACAGGTCAACAGGATTAGAGAAACTATTCCAAAAATACTTCACGAAGACACAACTTTGACTGAGAGATTGAAAACACTTTTTAGAGAGCAGGGTATCACAATTGCAAGCTTAATTATTGCTCTTGGATTTATTATCAGTACCGTTGTATTAGCTGTAACAGGTGGACCAGGGGGAGGTGGACAAGCTCCAGCCCCTCCAGCTCCGGCTCCTCAGGTTTCATCAGACCCAAAAGATTTACAAACATGGGTTTAAAAAAAAAAAACATTTGTCTCATATATCAGACTTGCTTAAAAGATTGGCTGTAAAAGCAATGGATGCTTCGCCTGGCATAATAGGGAGTGTTGTCAGTTGGCTGATCAGTACAGCAGCAAAGGTATGAGGGTTTATGGCATGTGTATAAAATGGTGCTCAAACATCGCACACCAACAACGCGTTCGAAAGCCTGTCTATTCTGGCTTGGCCGTATACACAAGGTTTTATGACACAGGTCTAGATTTTGTTTTGTCACTCATTCCCTTGTGTATTTCAAGCACATTTTTGCTTGCAATAAGCCAGTCTCTCATCAGCGGACCAACCTGACCACACCGAACTTTTCTTTTGTTGTGACCGTTCTGTGGATTTCTATTTGTTGGTGTCACTTCTTTTCTGTTTTTCGATTAATTGCATTGTTGTTGGGGGGGGGGGGGGAGTTTGTGTGGGTAGCACTATTTTTTGTTGTTTTTGTTTTGCGGCGTGTTTGGCCGTTTTGAGTCATCACTGCCTGTGTTTGACTCTGGTTGGGTCTGTTCGTTTTTGTTATGGTATCTTGGTGTTCCGTCCAAGTATTCCCATCTCCCGTTGGTTAGGTCAAATGAGTACAGGTTGTTGTTGTATTTGCCTTGCGCGAACAGTTCGAAGAGGTTATTAAAGTGATTTCGGGCTGCGTTGTCTCTGCAGAGACCCCTTAAGGCCACCCATTCCATGAAGATAGTTGGGTTTAAACCGTTGGTAGAGGTGAAGGCTGCGAGGAGGATTCTCCCCCAGTGTTTGACATTTTTGGTCCACACTTTCGTATGTTTCTAGGCCATTTGTTTGCCGGACCAAGAAAGTCATGTAGTTCCATCCAGGTTTCATGCGTTTGCCTGCTTCTTGCTGCTTTATTAGGCTGTTGTTTATTCATTTGGTTGGGTTGTCACGTTTTTGTGACTGTTTTTCAGCTCGGTTTAGTTGCACTCGCCTCACTGCGACTGACGTGTGCTGGCAGTTGTATCCTGGTTCGGCGCGCTCCGTTTTTGTCTGGTGTACCTGATTCATTGCTTATGCATGAGTCATTTTCGGCTCAGGCCCGCGTGCTTGGTATTCGCATTTGTTGCTATGCGTAAATTTGGATTCCCAAATTTTGTTGCGACTTTTGTGCGTTGTTATTGGTGGGGAAGTCAACATTGTATTACAGTCCGTTACTGTGTTGTTTCCTTACTTGTTTTTTGTTTTGGGGTCAATGTGTTTCATTGCGTGTTGTTATTATAGGGGCAGTTTGTTTGCCTCTGTTTCCCGTTGCGTTGGGTGTCGGAATGACTCTTGCTAGTGCTAGTGCTATTTTTGAAGGGACAGGGACTTCCAGCTTTCGCTGATTGCGTCCGGGGGGGGGGGGGGAGGGGTCGGGGGTTGAGGGGCAAGGGTGTCAGTCTGCCTGTCTGTCTGTCGTTCCGTCGCGCTGCGGCTGGTGGTATTGCCGGGGCCGGGTGGGTGGTGGTGGAGGAGGCGGGTGGTGTGGCCGGTGGACCGTCGCTTTAGTACCAGGTTAAGGGGTGTTGATACCCTGTTGACCTGGCACGTGGTGGTGGCGGTGTCGTGGTTTTGGATTCCGCTTCTTTAGCTGAGCTTGGCGCTTCTTGTGTGGAGATCTCCTGGGTGTTTGTACCCTTGATCTTTGTGGCTTTTGAGGCTTGGCTTCCTGTTGATATAGTTTGTGGTCTCTTGTGTCAGGGGGACCCCCTGACTGCCTGTGGAGGTGGTCTTCGGTGGCTGGAATTCTTTGAAGGTCCCTTGCTCGAAAAGCCATCTGACCGTGATAGCTGCTCGATGATGGTAGTGCAGTGCAGAGGATCGCCGGTATGGCGGTTGTCAGCAGCCTTGTGAGTCCGTCAAGGTCCATGGCCCCGATGCGGACTCTCTTCTCCCTTTTGGTCCCTGTCTTGTGTTAGATGGTCTGGGATGTGGACTGGCGGGGAGGCTGGCATAGGGTCCGCTTCGGATTCCGATGGTGGCTCGAATTGTGGCTCTGTCTCTGGTTGGTGGCTGTAGTACGCCGTACTGTGAGGGTTGGTGGTAAGGTGCTCGGTCAGCTCCCGTGTGAAGCGGCCGGTTGGTGTGGCCGTCATCATTCTGTCGTAAGAGGCTCTTTCTTACAAATTCGCCAGGCATTGGGGTTAGGAATACTTCCCATTCTGTCTCTCAGTTGGTCGTCGTTTCTCTTGAATCAGTATTCTGTCTGGTCGCCCTAAAAAGGGCGGGTTGACGCTTACTTTATACATGGCGAGCTGTGCGGTGATCCGTTCCCAGCTGTAGTCTTGTAGCTAGCGGCGAGGCTTGATACTTGGCTCGAGTCTCGGGTGGCTGCACAGCGGAGCGGTGGTCCGTTCTCGGCTGTGGCGTCTCAGCGAATCGATGTGATGTGACCCTTACGCAAGTGCAAGTGCAAATTTAACAAGGATACGGACTTCCAGCTTTCGCTGATTTCGTCCAGGGGGGGGGGGGGGGGGGGTCATCTCGCTGTCTGTCTGTCGCTCTGTCGCGCAGCGGCTGGTGGTGTTGCCGGGGCCGGGCGGTTGGTGGTGGAGTAGGCAGGTGGTAGGCCGGAGGACCGTCGCTTTAGTGCCAGGCTGAAGGGTTTGGTTTGAGGCCGTAGTTGTGGATGGTGAGTCAGGAGCTCCTCGGCCTGCTGTTGGTTGGTCTGGCGACGGTTTCTGTTCGCCTTTAGAAGGGCGTTCTGCTTCTTGCTGGCCATGCTTGGAGATGTGCGCCGCGCGGTTCACCGTGCACTGGAGCGCTGAGGCGTGAAGGTGGCTTGCTGGCTTGTCTTGCTTGCTTGGTGGCGGAGAGCGGGGGGCCGTCCTCTCCGTCTGACTGCAGCGAGTCGAATGGACCCTTGCTATTGTTAGTATTGAAGGGACAAGGACTTCCAGCTGGCGCTGATTTCGTCCGGGGTGGGGGGTAGGGGGGGCATGGGGTTGGGGGGGAGGGGGTTTGCTGTGGCTGGCTGTCGCTGATGCCCGCGCATCGCTAGTTTTTTTAAATCTAGTATCATGGCCGCCCGCGCCTTAGGGGGGGTCGAGTCGTGGGGGTGGGGATGGGGGGGGGGGGTAGAGAGTTGAGTCTCCTTCGTTTTTGTCATTACGGGTCGTTTGTTTAGATATGTTGGATCAGGGGGTGTTTGTTAAGTAGTTGTATTGTGTGGTTGGTGGGGTGTGCCGGGTGTCTGGGGTGGGGTTTATGAGACCTTCCAGTGTAAGGGGTGGGTTTAATATGTCTTCTAGTCTAGCTCTGGCGTGGTTTATGGTTGGGCAGTCTAAGAATACATGTTCTGTTGTGAGTGTGTGGCCGCATGTACATATGACTGGGTTGGGGTGGACCAGGTATCTCTCGCTGTCCGAGATAATGTCATTGTCCTCTTCTCTGTTGCGTGTCTTATTTGTTTCTTCTTCATTTTCGATTTCCCTGTTTCCTCCATTGACACCTTCCCTGCCACTTGTATTGCCGTTGTCGTTTTCGTTCCCGTTTTCTATGTTCGCCTCATCGACTATAGCCTCATCGACTGTTTCGCTGGATTTCTGTCTCCCCTGCTTTGTTACGGGCGGCTGCCCCGCGGGTCAGTCTGCCCTCTGATTGGCCCGGGCCCGCCTCTTCCCCGTTCAAGTTTGAATTCGAGTTGGAGTCATGGCGGGATCTTGCGGTTTTTTTTTTTTTTTTTTTGGTCGGGCCTTTGTTTGTTTTGCGTAAGTTTCAAGCATAAGCGTAAGCCTTCAAGCGTAAGCGTAAGCTTCAAGCACGGGCGTAAGCTGTTTTACCTTCACTAGTATCTATAAAAAGGCGTGGAGTTTACTACCTGGCATTGAACCGTTCGTAGTCCCGAAGTCCTGTAAGAGCGGTGCAAGTGGCCGTCCTATTCTATTCTAATTATTTCTAAGGCCAGGCTGGGGACCGCCGGCCTATCGGGCTACTGATCCCTAACCTATCACTGTCCTAAATATCCACGGTAATTTGGATTACTTCTATGTATAAACTAGTTGGTGACGGAGGCTACCGACAGCTCCGTCACCGGTCACTATCACTCTTTTTACACGGTACACACAAATCACATTGAGCACACTGTTGCGATCTGCTTGACTGCACTCTAGAGCGCGTCCTCTCTCTTTCGCTGCTGAGCTCGGAATGATGATATGAACCCCTGCGCTAGTGCTAATTTTGAAGGGATGGGGACTTCCAGCTCTCGCTGATTTCGTCCAGGGGGGGGGGGGTGGACAGGGGGGGTTGTGGTGGGGGGGGGGGTCGTCTGGCTGTCTGTCTGTCGCTCCGTCGCGCAGCGGCTGGTGGTGTTGCCGGGGCCGGGTGAGTGGTGGAGGCGGGTGGTGTCGCCGGGGGACCGTCGCTTTACTGTATCCAGGCTGTGGGTACTTGTTGTGCTAGCCAGTGGAGCAGTCCGTGGAGGAGATGCGGTGAAGGTGGTGGTGGTTGTCGTGGCTGCGTTCGGTGAGGCGTTGGTGGCCGGTAGAACCGTGGCTGGATCGCCTGGGGTGGTGGCCAGTGGATGCGAGGCCGTGGGGAACTGCGCTGGCGGCATCCTGGTGGTGGGGGAAGTGGCATCCGGAGGTGCGGCGGTGGTTTTGGGAGGAGGGGGATTTTCTTGCTTGTCGGCTTCCGTTGCCGGGCGGATTTTGGTGGTCGTTGCCTGCGGCTGGTGGTGTTTGTGTCTGTGCTGGCTGTGGCCGGTGCGCCTGGGTGTTGGTCTTGTGCTGTGCTGCTGACGTCTTGCGTCGTTGGGGCAGTGGTGGTGCTGGCATCTTGTGTCGATGTAGCGGTGGTGGCGCTTTCCGCGTCTTTGGTGGCAGTCGGGGTGGTGCCGATTTTTTTGTGCTTTGTCTTGGTTGCTGGGATGGCCGATGCCCCTTGTTACATTTTTCCGTTGTCGCTTGGCTGTCCGTCTCCTTCGTCTGAGGGACTGCCTGGCATTCTTGCTCTGCTGTGCTTGTTGGCCGGAGGTCGTCTAGTGCTCTTGTGTGGAGCAACCACCGGGTTGTGACTAGTGCCCGGTGGTAGTCATCCCCTTGTGCTGCCCTGATGACTGGGGCCGCTGTCTGAAACAGGAGGACTAGGTCGTCAATATCCAGTCCACAAAGCCGGACCTCCCTCTCCTCCGTTGTCCAGGCCCCCTCCCGAGTTAGATGTTCGGGGATGAGGATATCTGGCGGGGAGAGGGGGAAGTCCGACTCTGAAGATGGCTCCGATCTGTCATCTTGTTCTTCTTCCTCTTCTATTTCGTCGTCTGCCACCGGTGACGGTGACGGTGGAGGCTGGGCGGTGGCTTGATGGTTCGCTGCTGGGCCGCTGGGAGATAGGGCATTCAGTAGGAGAGCATCCAACTGGGGAAACATCCCTGTTTGTGGCATTGGCGGTGGATACCGCTGCATCATTTCTTCTATAAAGGGTCTTGCTGCGCCATTGGAGGTGGTATCGGTGGCGACATGGGTTGGTGCTGCCGTCTTGTTTCTTTTCTGGAGCTGGGCGTAGGCTGTGGTCGTAGTTGAGGGTAGTGGGCCAGATATTCGTCGGCTTGTTATTGATTCGTCTGGCGTCTGTTCGCCCTTAAAAGGGCGGCGTTCTGTTTTCTCGAAGGCATAGCTTGGTGCGCTGTGCGGTGAACCGTCTACTGGTGCGCTGAGGCGTGTAGCAGGCTTGCTGTAGGAGAGGCTCTGTCCGGCTGCTGTGGACCCTTGCTGCTGCTAGTGCTAATTTTGCAGGGACTAGGGCTTCCAACTTTCGTTGATTTCGCCCGGGGGGGGGGGGGAGGGGCAGGGGGTGGGAGGGGGGGGATTTCGCTGCCTGTCTGTCGCTCCGTCGTGCAGCGGCTGGTGGTGTTGCCGGGGCCGGGCGGTTGGTGGTGGAGGAGGCTGGTGGTAGGCCGGGGGACCGTCGCTTTAGTGCCAGGCTGAAGGGTGTTGATACGCTAATCACTCTAAAAGTTCTTGGATGAGTGGTGGCGGGGGTGGTGGTGGCCGGAGGAACCGTCGCTGGCTGTGATAAAGCCTGGGGAGTTGAGGTGGCGGTGGTGGTGGCCACTGAAGCCTGGGCTTGGGGGTCGGGCGTTGGAATGGGCGGGGTGGGTGGCGATGTTGGGGTGGCAGGCGAAGGTGGGTTGGCGGCGTGGGGAGTAGTGCCAGGCGCGGGTTTCGGTAGCGATGGCGTTGCCGTTGGCCGGTGGTTGGTATGTTGGCTGGTGGGCTTGGGGTGGTGTCGGCCTCTTGCGGTGCCGGGTCGGTCACTGTACTCTTTGTCTCGCTGGTCGGGACTGGGGGTGCCTCTGTGCCGGTTTCTTGGGTGGGCGGGGCGGTGTTAATAATAATAATAAGCGCATTAAATAGGCGCTTTATCCCAATTGAAAATCGGCTCAAAGCGCCGCCGCGAACTGAACCCAACAAGCACGCTCACGTGAAACACGCGCATTCACTCACACACTGTACATAAACACAGAACATTCACGTGGTGCTAAGGGCAAGCTCAAGCGAGCTACTGTAGTTTTTGGAAATTCAAAGTCGTTTGTATTTGAAATTTGATTAAGTGGGCTGAAACTGATACCAAAGTGGTGTTGCCGCAACCTCTATGTTTGGTGGTGGTGGGTGTGGTGCCGGTCTTCTTTGTCGCTGTCAGTGGGGCGGCTGTTGTCCCTGTTGATCTTTGGTCGGGCGCTGCTTGGCTTTCGGTGTCTCTCGTCGTGGTCGTGGCTTGGCTGGCCGTGTCTTCCGGGCGGGGCCACCGGGCGGTGAATAGTGCTCGGTGGTAGTTATCCCTTTTGATCGATGCTATGATGGGTACCGCATCCTGGAGCAAGAGCACTAGGTCATCGAAGTCTATGCTTTGGAGCCTGGTCTCCCCCTCCTCCGTTGTTGCCGGCCGGTCCTGAGTGAGTGATTCGTGAACGGTGACAGGCGGTGGGGAGGGCGGGAAATCCGGCCCCGACGACGGCTCCGTCGAGTCCTCGGGCTCTTCCTCTTGTGGGGGCGGTGACTGGGGGCTGGTGGTTACCGTTTCTTCTTGGTAGTAGTAGTCTTGCTCGAAGCTTGGAGGGCTAAAGGCTAAGAGGCTACTTTGGTTTGCAGAGTTGAAGAATCTTCTGAGTTCCGGCGGAGGGGGGAACCTCTGGAATACTTCTTGTAGCGACATGGGTATAGTCGCTTCTGTGGGGGCGGTTGGATGGCTTTGTCGCTGGATCGGGGGAGACATGGGTGGTCTGATCTGTCTTGTCTCTCTCTTGGGCCTGGGGGCAGGCTGTTCTACTTGGTGGCTGGCCGTGAGTTCTTCGGCTTGTTGAAGGTTAGTCTTGCGGCGATTTGCCCTGAGGAGGGCGTTCTGCTTTTTTGACGCCATCTGTGGCCTGCATTGTGACTGCTGAGGCGTGGACGCGACGCTTGCTTTCTTGCTTGTAGGCGAAGAGCGGAGGACCGTCCTTTTCGTCTGACTGCAGCAAGTGTTGTGATGTCTGTGGACCCTTGCGCAAGTCAAGTCAAGTCTTTCAAAGGGATCGGGACTTCCAGCTTTCGCTGATTTCGTCCAGGGGGGGTGGGCCAGGGGGTGTGGAGGGGGGGGGGGAAGGTTGTCTCTCTGACTGTCTGCCGCTCCGTCGCTCAACTGGCTGATGTTGTTGCCGGGGCCGGGTGGTTGGTGGTGCAGGAGGCAGGTGATAGGCCGGAGGCCCGTCACCTATCGCCAGGCTGGTGGGTGGTGGTGTGCCAGCCACTCCCAAAGATGTTGTAGGAGTGGTGGCGGTGGTGGTGGGGGTGGCCGGGGGAACCGTGGCCGGTTGTAGATGGGTCTGGGGAGGTAGGGTGGTGGTGCGGGCGGCCAGTTGATTCTTGGTCGAGGGGTCGGTCTTTGGCGTGGACGTAGTGGGTGGCGGTGTTGCGGTGGCAGCCGCATGTGTGGTGGCGGTGTGGCGAGGAGTGGTGGTCGCTGTTGCCGGAAGTGCTTGGGCGGTCGGTTGCGTCTTCTTTGGTGTTGTGGGCCGGTGATGGAACCGTTGCCCACCTGTGCTGGTGGTTGTTGTTGGGAGGGCGGGTCTGTACCCGCATCTTGGAGGATTTTTGCTAGGATCTCAGTCTCTGTGTTCTTATCCTGGGTTTCCGATGGCGTGGTGCCGGTTGTTTTCTCCGCAGTCTGCGGGGAGTCGGTGTTAGTTTGACTCCCCGTTTCCGTTGTCTGGGCTGTGGCCTGGCTGGCCGTGTCCTTTGACTTGGGGGGCTCGAGGTCCTTGATGGCACCCGAGTGCACCAGCCACCGAGCGGCGACTAGTGCTCGGTGATATGGGCTGCCATCAATCGCCTCGATGACCGGGACGGCATCTTGTAGGAGGATCACCAGCTCCCCGAAGTCAATCCCCCTGAGCCGAGTCGCCTCCTCCTCCGTTGAAGCCGGCCGCTCCCGAGTTAGTGATTCGGGGATCGCGACCGGCGGTGGGGAGTAAAGGGACTCGGCCCACGATGAGAGCTCCGAAGAGGGCTCCTCTTCTTGTTCTTCTTGTAGTACTGGTGGTGGTGGCGGTGACTGGGGGCGGGCAGGGCTCGCCTCTTCCTCGTTGGTTGATGGACACATTCTGTCAAGGAATGCGTCCATCTGTGGGAACATTCCCCTTGGTGGTGTTGGTGGGGCGAATCTGATGAATGATTCTCTCATTCTACGGTCGAGTTCGGCCGTTGTTAGTGGCTGTCCGTTGTTTGTTGTTCGCTGTGGCGCTTGGGGGGGAGGGGGGGAGTCCCCCACCTGTTCCCAGTACGCTCGAGTCGGCTGATCTTCTTGTCTTCTAATTGGCGGGGAGAGAGGAGGCTTGTAATTCCTCGTCTCCCGCCTGGCCGGTGGTGGTTTCTTCTGTGTTTGGGGAAAGGTGGAAGTATACTCTTCCACCTGTTCCTTGTTCGTCTTCTTTCTTGACTTGCGCCCTTTGTCCATGTTAGCTGGCTTGCTTGGCTGGTTGTAGGCTGGCTCGCTTGGTGGGAGAGACGCGGTGAACCGTGGTCTCTCCTGTGGCTGGCTGGCCGCTTGCTTGTGCGGTGTAGCTGTGTGGAGAGAGCGGAAAAAACCGTCCTCTCTCTTCGGCTGTCGAGCTGGCTGATGGATGATGATGTTATATGATGATCGATGGATCGACCCTTGCGCGCGGCCACGCGCTTCTTTATACCCTCAGCGCGGCCCAGTGTGAGACACCAGTGAATTTTGCTGTTGGCGCTCGTTGATTGGTTGATCACTCGTCCTTTACTTTCCGCGAAACGCGCGGCAGGTTTTGTTCATTTCGGTTTCGGTTCATTGCGTTGATCCATCGAAATTGTTTTCCTGAACCTCCTGTTCCCCATTTGTGTTATGAGTATGTTTCTCGGCCGTTTTTTTTTTTTTTTTTTTTTTTTTTTTTATGTGCCAATGTTTTTAATGGCCTTGGATATTCCTTTGGTTCTGGGGTTGAACCTGATTGTCATTACCAAGGGTGGGGCTTGGTTTTTCTTTTTCCTGTTTTGTGTTCTTTCTTGCAACAGTGTTGCCCGTGTTATGTGGGTAACGGTTTCTGTTTGTGTTGTTAATTCCCTTTGTTCGTACCCTTGTTCTACTAGTTTTCGGTGGAACAGTTGTATTTGTCGATCTCTTTCTTGGTTGTCTGAGCAGTTCCGTACGATTCTGAGGGTTTCTTCCTTGACCAGTCCGTTATACACTGCTCGAGGGTGAGCTGATTGGCGGTATAAGTACCTGAAGGTTTCTGTTGGTTTTTGGTATAGTTTGATGTCAAATTTGCCATTTGTTGTGAACTGTCCCCCTTTGTAGACTGTTATGTCTAAGAAGGTTGACATGGGGACGTAGCTTAGTGGATAAGACACTGCGCTGGCAGTCGTAAGGTCCCGGGTTCGAATGCCCTGGTGGGCAGGAATGGGATGTAGACTTTTCCTCATTCCCATCGAGTCAAATTTACGTACAGACTCGGCTTACGGTTGCCTGTCTCGCCTTTGTGTGCACAGCACGCATAATCATCAAGTGCGCACGTTAAAAATCCCATTATCACTAATCGAAAAGAGAAGGCCCGGTAGGGCCGGTGAAATGGAAACATAAATATTTCACATGCACCGAAGTTAATAGCCGGGTGGCGATTTTGAACATAAAGTAGCGCTTAACTAGCAGCAGGCTTTCAAAGCTCCAGCTTCCATCCCTACGGCGGCGCCTTGAGCATCTTTAATTAGATGGATATGTGCACCTTGGAGATACCATACATACATACATACATACTTTCTCGCATATTTTGTAGGTGAAGTTCACCCCTTCTGTGTGGGCGTTGGCCAGTTGGAAGAATTGATGTATTTCATTCTCTTCCGCTGTGTCTTTGTTGGAATTGTTGGGTGACTTCGTCTAGCGTTTTTGCCATGAGTATATCACTGCATGATGGAAAAAACCTGCCCCATTACGCACCCTATTACTTGTTTGTAGAAGTTTCCGTTGAACATAAAGATGTTATTTTTCAACATCAGTTCTAGCAGTGATATGATTGTTTCCCTTTTTGTTGGGGGAAGGGGTGTTGTTGGTAGTTTTTCCCTTGTTGCTTTGACCAGTTCGTCTTGTTGGAGGACTGTGTGCATGTTAGATACATCATACACACAGATTTTTACGTCCCTTGGGTTAAGTGTTGTTTTCGATCCAGCGTATGAATGCCGGTGTGTCTTTGATGTGAGTTTTTAGTTTTTCCACATACGGAAGTATAAAGAAATCTACTAAGTGCCCGAGGTAGAATGTTGGAGTGGCTACTTGGGAGATGATTGGTCTCCCAGGTATGCGGAGGTTGTTGATGCCGTTTCGTTCGGCTTCTCGTAGTTGTTGTGGTGTTAGTTTGTGTGTTTTGGGGGGAATATACAGGTGCGCTGGGTCCCTGTTTTTCTCAGTTTGTTGGAGGAATTTGTATGTTGTGATGTTCATTTCTTGACTGGTTAGTAATTGTTGGATGAGTTTCATAACCTGTTCATGTAGGTCACTTATGTTAGGCGCTGGGATGTTTATGTAATGGATTCCTCTTAGTTGGACTTCTTTGACATAGTCTTCTCGGTTCAGAATGACTATGGACGTGCTTTTGTCTGCCTTCTTAATCACTATGTGTGGGTTGTTTTTAAGTCTTGCAGTGCACGTTTCTCTTCCATTGAGAGGTTGATTCTTACTCTCTGTTGTTGTAGGTGTAGGAGTTCCTCATGTGTGTTGTTGATGTATGTTTCCAGTGCGTTGTTTATCTTCAGTGGCTCGAAGCCTGAGTTCGTCCTGAAGGGGTGAAGTTCTTTGGTTTTGTTTGGTTCTGCAAATTGGTATTTGCATCTCATTTTCCGGGTCATTTCAAGAAAGTCGGAAATTATTTCCCGTTGGGTGTGTTGTTTCCTTGGGGTGGGGATGAATTTTATCCCTTTGGAGAGTAGGAGGTATTGTTGGTCTGTGAGTTTTGTGTTGGATAGGTTTATTACACACTCTCTTGCCTTTCCGATTTTGAGGCCTTTGTCCTGGGATTTTCGTTTTCTCCAGTGTTTTTGGTTGCGAGTTCTGGCGCGTAGCGTATTACCCCTCCCCCCCCCCCCCCTTTTTTTTTTTTTTTTTTTTCTCGTCATAGCGTTTGTTGTTTGGTTTTCGTATTGTTTCTCAAGGCGGCGCTTGTGGTTGTGCGCTGATATGCCTCTTGCGCTATGCTATGCTAATTGTGATGGATAGGGACTTCCAGCTCTCGCTGATTTCGTCCAGGGGGGAGGAGGGGGGTGGGCCAGGGGGTGGGGGGATGGGGGTCTATGTTCTGTCGTCGCTGGTGCCCGCGCATCACTTTGTATTCATCCTTTCCTCATGCCTATCCGCGCCTTGGGAGCTTGGGTCGTTTGGGGGGCAAGCTTGCACTCCCGTCTTGTAGGTCTGTGGTGTCTGGTTCCTGTTTCTTCCTATGCAGTCACAGTCCAGGGCCCGCGTCCTTTTTCTCTTATTTGTTTGAGGGAGTTGGTTTTTATTAACCTCCCTATACTTGTTTCTGATTTTTCCTCTGGAGGGGGGTGTTGTACCCTCCATTGCCTAGGGAGTGCATGGACGAAGGATGCTAAACCTCCCTGGGTACCTTATTTATTTTGATGGGTGGCGACCGTACGCAGGCGAGCGGGGAGTCAAGCGGTGGCGGAAAAATAAAGAAAAGTAACGTGTAAAAACAAAAACTTAACTAAAAAAAAAAAAAAAAAGGGGGGGGGGTGATGTGATGGGTGGTTCCTGGGACCCGTCCCCCCCCCCCCCCTCCGCCATGTCCGAACGGACTCCCCGAGCCCGGCGGTGGCCTCCGCCGGACCGGGGGCCCACCTGTGGCCGGGGGGGGGGGGGTGGGGGTGGGAGGGGTCAACCAGGGACCGGATGACTGGTGATGGTGAGGACGATGTGGTTTCTTTTATTATCCTTGGGGAGGTGGGGCGGGTGCGTGACCATTATTATTATTATTATTACATGGTATTTATATGGCGCATTTCTCATATTTATAATATAACTCAATGCGCAGAATGTAGCCGCGAACTGAACCCAACAAGCACGCTCACGTGAATCACGCGCATTCACTCACACACTGTACGTAAACACAGAACATTCACGTGGTGCTAAGGGCAAGCTCAAGCGAGCTACTGAAGTGATGGTATTTGGAAATCGTTTTGTATTTGAAATTTTATTAAGTTGGCTGAAACTGACACCATGAGGTGGTATCGCGATGGGGGTGACCAGTGTCTGCCGTTCGGCCCTGTCGGGCCCACGGCAACACTTCGCGAGTGGATAGTTTGAGAATAAGTGGGGATGGGTCGGTGGGGGTCGGGGTCCGCCACCGCGTGACTCTGGGAGGGTATTATACTGCGCGTAGGGCACCACCCATTATCTATGTTTATAAGGAGTGCATTGACGATGGATGCTAAACCTCCTTTATTCGGACCTAGGTTATTTAAGTGTTTGCCCCACCTCCCCACCCCACACCCCTCTGTTTAGGCTGGGCTCCAGCCGCCCGGATTTGCCCGCTCTCTAGTACCTCCCCCTATATTCGGGCGTTCTTTCTCCGGGTACTCCGGTTCTTCCACCCCCCCACCAACCCCCCCACCCCCCACACTTTGGTACCGGTCTCAGGCCACTTTACAAATTTCAAATACAAGCGATCAAAAATCTCTGTAACTTCAGTAGCTGAACTGGCCCTTCGTCTGTCTTGTACTGTGTTTGTCTTAAATGGCGTAAATCCGTGTCTGTTACGTGAGTGTGTGTGTTGGGTTTCAGTTCGCGGCGCTTTGAGTCGATTTACCCAAAATTGAGAAAAAGCGCCTATATAATAACGGTATAATTATTATTTATTATATTCCTCCCCGAGTCTGTCCCAGGTTAGCCCTGGGGGGCCCAGTGTGGGGCCGAGACTCCTCGGGGTGCGCCGCGGTTTCCGAACCCGGCCTGCTCTGGAACTGCCAGACCTGGTGCGGCCACCGCGGAGCTCCCCGGGTCCATACCCCTCCGGGTAGGGTCGGGAGTTATGGGCCGGGTTTCCCCGGCTCTGGGGAAGCACCCCGCGACTCTCTAGGCCTGGGTAGGCCGCAGTGCCCCCCCCCCCCTCCCCCGTCGGGGAAAAAATACGAAAGAAAGAGGGGGTTGGGGAGGGGGGGGTATGGAGTGGGATGACTCTTTATTATCCGGGGGGGTGGGGGGGGGGGGTGGGGGGGGGGCGTGTGCTCGGGCCATGAGATGAAAGGGTGGGAGGTGATGGGTTCTCCCTCTCCCCTCAACCCGCCGCCCCCCCCCCCCTTCCCCGGCCTTTTGTTGAAGGGGCGACGGGGTGGGGCGGGCGTTCCCGGAGTGGATAGAGTACAGGAGGCTATGGGGGCGGGGACGTGAGAGCAGGCACCGGGCAGTTCTGGGAGACCTGACGGAAGGGCTTCCCACTGCCTAGAGGGCTATCTTTGAGCGCTCTGGCTGGGCTGCCCGGGAGGGGTGGTTGTGATGGGAGTGGGAAGCATGGTCATGACGGGGAGTGGGGAACCAGTTTTATTACCGCGGGGGTTGAGAAGGGGGGGGGGCGGGTGCTTGGCTATGGTCGATGATGGGGGATGACTGGTGGTGGGGGACCCCTTCATTCTCTCTTCTCGTTCTTCCTTCAGTCATCCTTTTATTGCCTTTCACGCACTCACTTTTTCTCCTCTTTCAGTTCATTCTTATACCCGTTGTGCCCCGCCGGGAGCCTATATATGTTTGAGCACCCCGGGCCCGGGGGGGGGGGGGGGGCGGGGGGGGGGGGAGCTCGGACGACGACGAGAGCTAACCCCCGAACTTTAATCCATGATCATGGATCATGAGCCCTCGGTGCTGTGGGAGGGGGGGGGGGTCGGTGGGTTCGTCGTATAGTTTGGTTGGATGTATCGGATTTGTGGGTGCTTGTTGAGCAGGTGTATTGTTTATTTGGTGGTGGTGGACCATGTTTTCGGGTCGGGGTTTACGAGGCCTTCTAGGGTGAGAGGTGTGTTGAGTTTATCTGCAACTAGGGTTCTGGTTTGGGCTATGTTTGGGCAGTCTAGCAGTATGTGTTCCGTTGTGAGCGTGTGGTCGCATGTGCATATTATTGGGTTGTGGTGGACTAGGTATCTTCGCCTCCCAATCGGATTCTTGCTAACCGTGACTGTCTTTCCTCTTGCCTACGAAGAGGATAGGTGTGTTGTTGAGTACCCTCGTAAAGTTTTTACGTCTACCTCTTTTGGAGTGGTGGAATTCTTGGACCCATAGCTTTTGGAGGGCGGGCCGGAGAGCATTTGATCGTTCGTTTGTTGAGAGGGGTAGGTTGAAGAAGGTCGATTCTTGGTCGAGGCCTTTCTTCCCTATTCTGTCTGCACGTTCGTTGCCTGGGATTCACACATGGGAGGGGACCCACATAATGTTTACTTTTTGGCCGCGTTCTGAGAGTTCGGCTGCTCTTAGTCTGACTAGGTATGTTAATTCTTCTCTGAACGAGTCTAGGTTCTTAATCGCTTGTATTGCTGATAGGGAGTCCGTCACTATGATTATGTGATTGGCTCTCTGTAGGTCAGCTTTTATTACTTTAATGGCCCCCCAGGATGGCCGTGAGTTCTGCTGTGAAAACTGATGTGTGGTCCGGAAGTTTGATAGCCCGATCCGATTTGTTGGGGACGTGGATACCTAGTCCGGTTGCGTGATTGGTTGGGTCGTGGGACGCGTCTGTGTAGATGAGTGTGAAGTTTTTGTATGTGGTAGTTTTTTTAATGTCGAACTCCATCTTCATTTTGGGCCCGTCTGTTACTTTCTGATATTTGGTGAGGTCCAGGTCTACCTCTATTTGTGGGAGTTTCCATGGGGGCGTTGTTATTTGTGGATTTGGTGTTCTATTTGGTAATTTGAGGTTTATCGCGTCTTCTAACGTTTGGACTTCGGTTTTTATTTGTGGTGTTTGGGTGGGTTGATTTGTGGGCTTGTGGTTGGAGGTGAGGGTGTAGCTTGGCCCGGTGGTCTTCCGGCATGCATATCGTTTTGTAGTATTGGTTGGCTGTCCTTTCCTTTATTATTAGTGTTATGGGTTTTTGACCACATTCTGCAAGCACAAGCAGTTTGGGGTGTGTCTGGTGACCCCCAGTACCACCTTCAGGGCGTCTGCTTGTACTGACATCAGTTTTTTGGTTTGGGTTTTGTTTAGGTTGGTAAGGAGTGGGGCTGCGTAGAGTAGCCTGGACATTGCAAAGGCGTGGTATATGTTAAGGAGTGACTTGGGGTCGGTGCCCCAGTCTGCTCCGCTGACTTTGCGCATTAGATTTATTCCTTTCCTGACCGACTGGTCCTTGCGCTGGGACCATATGGCGTTGAGGCGCGTCCCCTGGGTGGTGGATAGGGGGTCCCTCGCGAGAGAGGTGCACCGAATGAAATAAGGTGCCGTGAAGCAACATGGCCTAAGGGAAGGTGACCCTGACAGAAAACCACTGGTCCTCCTAGTAAGGGGGTTGGGCGTGGGGGTAGCTTCCCCACCCTGCAAAAAAGGAAATAGCTACAAAAACGCCGACGAAAAGACAAACAGTAATTCCTTTCCTGGAGGAGGAAGGTTCTTCTACCAGAAGATTTATGACGTCCTGTAGTGAAAACCGGAAGTCTTCGGAAGCCACAGGACCGAGCCGCCTCTCTCTATCCAGGGACACAACCATGGGCACATGGAACGTCAAGACCATGTACCAGAGCGGCAAGGCCGCCCAGATAGCAGCGAAAATGCAAAAGTACAACCTTTCCCTGCTAGGTATCAGTGAAGCCAGATGGACGCAGTCTGGCCAGAAAAGGCTGTTAAGTGAGGAGATGATTCTGTATTCAGGTCATGAAGAGGAGAATGCCCCCCACACAGAAGGAGTAGCATTCATGCTGTCACCAGTGGCACAGAGAGCGCTGATGGGCTGGGAACCTCTTGGGCCAAGAATTATCACAGCAGCCTTTAGACCCAAGAAAAAGATCACGCTGAACGTCATCCAGTGTTATGCGCCCACGAATGACAGTGACGAGGAAGAGAAACAAGAGTTCTACGACCGACTCCAGAGTGCCGTGGACAAATGTGCGGAGCGAGACATCACCATTGTCATGGGCGATTTTAATGCCAAAATAGGGGAGGACAACACCGGATACGAAGAGGTGATGCTGAGACAGGGACTAGGGGAGATGAGTGAGAACGGGGAGAGGTTTGTAGACTTTTGTGCTCTAAACAGACTTGTCATTGGAGGCAGCATCTTCCCACACAGAAGAATACACAAAGCAACTTGGGTCTCACCTGACCATACTACAGAGAACCAAATAGACCATGTCTGCATTAGAAAGAAAGTTAGAAGATCCCTTCAAGATCTTCGAGTGAGGAGGGGAGCAGATGTCGCCTCAGACCACCATC
Organism: Semisulcospira habei; assembly: GCA_036245525.1. Taxonomy (NCBI): domain Eukaryota; kingdom Metazoa; phylum Mollusca; class Gastropoda; family Semisulcospiridae; genus Semisulcospira; species Semisulcospira habei. The sequence goes on along the minus strand of BTPG01000007.1, from coordinate 98,594,675 downwards.
TGCTTACCTTAAAAATAAAGCTCAAGTTAAAGAAAAGCCGCACAGAGACAACAAGAAGACAGCGCTATAATGTAGGCCTCCTGAGAGAGACTGGAGTGCGAGAAGAGTTCAAACTGGTGCTGTCCAACCGGTTTGAAGCGCTACATGAGCTAGTAAATGAAGAGGAGGCGGTCACCACAGAGCAGCAGTGGAAGGCAGTTACAGAGGCACTGAACTCAACCTGCAAAGACACTGTAGGGTTCAGGAAACACCATCACAAGGACTGGCTGTCGGCACAGACCTTGAAGAAGATAGAAGTGAGGAAGCAGAAGAAAGCAGTTGTCAACAATAGTCGCACGAGAGCAGCTAAAGCAAGGGCACAGGAGGAATACTCGGAAGCCAATCGCGAGGTGAAGAGGAGTATCAGGGCAGACAAGAGGGTCTACACAGACAGCCTGGCAGCAGAGGCAGAAAAGGCAGCAGGCAGCGGCAACATGAAACAGCTCTACGACATTACCAGAAGATTGTCGGGCAAGTATGGCCATACAGAAAGACATGTAAAAGACAAAGAAGGCAAGCCTATTGCTGACAGAGCAGATCAACTCGACAGATGGGCCGAGTATTTTGAAGAGTTACTGAACAGACCCAGCCCACCCGATCCCCCAGACATCCAGCCAGCAGAGACCGACCTACCCATCAGCTGTGACAGACCCAGCCGGGAAGATATCAGAAGAGCAGTGGCATTTTTGAAGAACGGCAAAACAGCAGGGCCAGATGGCATCCCAGCAGAGTCTCTGAAAGCAGACAGAGACAACAGTAGAGATGTTGTACCCACTGTTTGGAAAGATCTGGGAAGAGGAGGTGATGCCGGCTGACTGGAAGGAGGGGTACCTAATCAAGCTTCCCAAGAAAGGCGACCTCAGCAAGTGTTCCAACTACAGAGGAATCACCTTGCTGTCAGTACCAGGAAAGGCCTTCAACAGGATCATCCTGGAGAGAATGAAGAGCTCCGTTGACCCCCAGCTGAGAGACCAGCAAGCAGGATTCAGGAAAAACCGATCATGTACAGACCAGACCGCCACTCTCCGCATCATCGTGGAACAGTCTCTGGAGTGAAGCTCCCCGCTGTACGTCAACTTTGTGGATTACGAGAAAGCATTTGACAGCGTGGACCGAGAGACTCTGTGGAAACTCCTACGACACTACGGTGTACCCACAAAGCTCGTCCGCCTGATCAAGAGCAGCTACGATGGCATGACATGTCGCGTGATCCACGAAGGGCAGTTCACCAGGGAGCTCCATGTCAGAACCGGTGTCAGGCAGGGGTGTCTGCCGTCTCCGTTCCTCTTCCTAATGGCCATAGACTGGGTCATGAAGAGGACCACAGAGCACAGACGAAGTGGAATACAGTGGACACTGTGGACACAGCTTGACGACCTCGATTTTGCAGACGACTTGGCATTATTTTCCAACACTAATCAACAAATGCAGGACAAGACCACGAGGCTTGCTGACATCTCGTCCCAAGTGGGCCTCACCATCCACAAACTAAAACAAAGACAATGAGGCTGAACACAACCAGGGAAGAACCAGTCTTGCTTGCTGGCACCCCGTTGGAGGAGGTGGAGTCCTTCACCTATCTCGGGAGCATCATAGACAAAAAAGGCGGCACTGATACAGATGTCGGAGCACGAATCGCTAAAGCCAGAGCAGCCTTTCTCCAGTTGAAAAAAGTGTGGAGTTCCAGAGAGCTGTCACAACACACCAAAGTCCGGATTTTCAACTCCAACGTAAAAGCAGTTCTCCTATATGGAGCAGAGACTTGGAGATTGACAAAAACCACAGTCAACAGAGTACAGATCTTCATAAACAGTTGCCTTAGAAGAATTTTGAAAATCCACTGGCCAGAGAAGATCAGCAATGTCAGACTCTGGGAGAGAACAGAGCAGAAAACAGCAGAGAATGAAATTGGGCGAAGAAGATGGGGATGGATTGGTCACAGTCTGAGAAAGCCAGCTTCCAGTATCACTAGGCAGGCATTGTCATGGAACCCACAGGGAAAGAGGAAAAGAGGTAGGCCGAGAAACTCCTGGCGTCGAGACCTCCTAGCAGACATCAAAAGACTCGGAACCACCTGGAGTAAAATCGAAGGAGAAGCACAGGACAGGAGTCGCTGGAGGTCTCTCGTCGACGGCCTATACCCGGGTAGGGGTGACAGGCGTAAGTAAGTAAGTGACCAACTGGTATATTTGGTCTATGTAGGGTGTCCAGTTGTGGCTGGTTATAAATACCACTCCCAGGAACTTAACACTTTGGCGATATTCTATGTCTATCTTACCAATTTGTAGTTTGGGGATGGGGGCTCTTATTTGATATCTGTAGCTGCGGTTGGTTCTGAAGATGATTGCTTGGGTTTTATGGGGGGAAATTTTGAAACCTGCTCTTGCTAGCCAGTTTTCTATTCTTGTTAGGTCTTGTTGGAATTGTTGGAATCCTACTGTTTCCCAATTGAATTTTCTTTGTCTGCTCTTGATTTTTCCTATTAGTGACGTATCATCTGCAAATTGCATTATTTTGTTGTGTCTGACAACGTGTTGTAGGCCTGTGAGTAGGAGTGTAAATAGGAGAGGGCTAAGCACCGATCCTTGTGGTACTCCATTTTCTAGGGCGTGTTCCCTTGATAATGCAATGCCTAATTTGACTGTTATTCGCCAGTCAGCCAGGAAGGATTTAACAAAGTTATACATTTTGTTGGATATTCCTAGGTCGCCCATTCTACTAAGTAGGTTATCATGCCAGACCACGTCGTAAGCCTTTTCAATATTAGGATTCCTTCACTCCCACACGTACGCAATTCTTCAGTAGAAAGACTACTGCCCCACTTTCCCCTCAATTAGCCTAGATACTCTTACTGCCGCACGTATACACTTCTGGTTTCCCACCAAGGACTCATGCATACCGGCACGTAACCCACTTAGTCCCGTGTGCACTTCATGACTTACTCGCAGTCTGCGATATAAATTTCCCTCATTCCATGATTTCGCTAGTACTTTAGTTCTTAAACTTTCACTTAACTATGAACATAATTTTGGGTCCCTTGACAATCCCCCCCCCCCCCTTCAACTACCAGACAATACTCGGTATTGTTTCATTCTCAACTCAAGGGCCAAATATTATGGCTAAACTCAATTTCCACATTATATACAGTTACACAACAGTGTCATCAAGACACACACGACTGTGCCAATTTGGCAACTCAGTCTGAGATATTAAAAGTATCTCATCAACAAATACAACATCAAAATAATAGGGCGGTTGGAGTAGTAGATTTCACACAACAACAACAATTAAAATTATCAAAATTGCAAAGAGGCTTGGCCATTTCAGGTGTGGTGACCGACTCGGCTTTACGATCACTGGACTGCGTGGCGCGCATCTATTTCGGATTTCGCAACATTTCCGGCATTCTCTACATACATGCACATAAAACACAGCGACTGTCAAACTGATTATAACTGTGTTTTAGTTTTGCTTCTATCTTTAACTTCTCTGTTTCAAAGACAAGTTTTTCTTTTGCTGCTGCCATCTGTTCACTCTCAAATTTCCTCCTTTCGGCTCTATCATTTTTTTCAACTCTCTGTTGAGTCTCTATGAACTTTCTCAGTTCCTCGCCCTGGTGGCCTAACTCTTTCCCCATACTCATCAACTTCTCGAGAGGTGTAAAACTCTCTTCCGCCATATTGATCAGTTTCTTGTCCACACCCTGTGTGACAGACTACGTGAACAATATCTCCCTTCGCTCACCTGTACCCGACAGACAGCCTTCAACATACACCACAAAAACAATACCAGCAATGACGAAGAACTAATAGGGCAATTAATTAGGAGATCAATTAATTAGCATGAAATTAGTGGACACTTTGTCCTAGCACTACATCTAGCGCTAACTTCGCTTTCCCGTCTGAGACTATATTTTGGGCCAAATCCTGGCAGGCTAGCAAACTTTGTCACGGACTGACGGAAAGAATGATGGTTTAATTGTTTGTGATGTGGGTGTAGGTTATATATATAATCTTGTTAACAGGGGGATCTCCACTCACACTCTCATGCTCTCATCATTGTAGCTATCAACATCACGTTCATCACATTTCTCTCACTCTGGAGAGGGACGTCTCGCATGCGTTCCCCACACACGCATACATACAACTAATTTACTAAGAACTCAGTTACTGAAATTCTAACTATGTTAATTATTTACATAAAAGCATTCAACATGTCACACTTAACTAATGTCTAAAGTATCTCAAATTATACTTTCTTCATCTTCAATCTACCTAGTTCTGTTATTTCACTGTCTAGTTCTGTTATTTCACTGTCTAGTTCTGTTATTTCACTGTCTAGTTCTGTTATTTCACTGTCTAGTTCTGTTATTTCACTGTCTAGTTCTGTGCACAGAAACAATAACTTCACCTTACCTGGCCAGGTTTTCTATTTCGTGGTTATAGCTGAGTTAAGTTGGATACTGATCTTGGCCTCGCCGTCGCTGAGTCTGTCAGGCGATACTGAGTGATCTCAGAATCAGTGTTCATGGGTTCACGTAGACACGTTCACAATGGTATTAGTCCACACTTCTCTTGTTGATTTGATCACCTTCAGGTGAATCCATTTTGGAACCGGTTATTCCCGATCACACACGCTCACACCACTGACTTTCCATCGGTCTCCCCTCCTCCTCTCTTCTCTCAGACCTCGTCTTTTCGCCTCACTCAGTGTCCAGTCTCTAAGTCCCCAAGTGTCCAAGTGTCTTTTTTTCGTGTTCTGCGCTCCGTATATATACCCAAGTCTCTCTCCCTTCCTCATTCTGTATTACTACGCACTGTCATGAATACTCATTCACATCTCTACACCAACTAACTTCAATAACTATATGACATATACTAAACATGCATTTCACATCCAATTAATACATCAAATTTAGCCTAACATCCGTATCACAACATTAATATAATTATTTTGTGAACGGACTATTTCTTTCAAAATTGCTGGAATTCCTTCAGACACTAATGAGTAAGTGTGTTCTTTGATAGACTCGGCCGGGAAAGTCCTGATCCCCTCCTCCCCCGCTAAATAGGTTAGGATTCCTTCACTTCCACACGTACGCAATTCTTCAGTAGAAAGACTACTGCCCCACTTTCCCCTCAATTAGCCTTGATACTCTTACTTCCCCACGTATACACTTCTGGTTTCCCACCAAGGACTCATGCGTACCAGCACGTAACCCACTTAGTCCCATGTGCACTTCATGACTTACTCGCAGTCTGCGATATAAATTTCCCTCATTCCATGATTTCGCTAGTAATAATTTTGGGTCCCTTGACAGTCAATAGGGACAGTAAGCCCGATTCAGTTACATTTAAACCAGCCAGACCCCCACATAAAATAGCCGCAGGGACAACAAGCCAGACTCATCTCTCTCCTCTTCCAATTCCACTTCCATCTCCTCCTGACACCTAGGCGACCAGGGACTAGCATTTTTGCTCTGGTTTGCCAAAACCCCACCAGCCTAGATAAGCCATCAACAACGGTCAATTAATTATTATTAAAACCTTTTTTGTTTTCTATTATTACGTTATATGAATATTAAAATCAAGGTTAAAATTCAGGACCATCAGTCAAAAGTAGAAATTATAAAATTCCAAATTTACAAAGATGAAATATATATATGTACATTCAATAATACCGGGAAGTAATAGAGCGAGCGAAGGGGGAGCAATATCAGCATGAGTGGCGACCGCCTAGGCTCAAGGTTCGGCGTGCAGCACTCATGTGAAGTAGGATTAGAAGGTACAGTAAAGAAATAGCAGAGGTCGGGTCAGCACCTAAACCAGTCTAGCAAAGCCAGAAGATTGTAATACCGCATTAATTCTAGTAATGACATCGGTGTCAGCCGTTTCCAGTATTGCATATATACTAGTTGCACCTGGGTACAGGCTCCTGATCCCCCCGCACTCCGCAGCAAAGGCCCCACACTCAAACAACGCGTGATCAGGGGTGAAGTCATCGCTGCAGAGGCATATGGGCTCATTCCAATGACCCCGCCAACCATCGACACATATACGGGTTACAGCACTGGCAGACACTGTCAATTTGAATATGCTATGATTTTTTTTTTTAGCTGAAAGGCTGGAACCCCCAGATGCTCCTGTGCAAGTATGTTTTTTTCTGCTAAATAATTTTCATATAGTTGTTTGTTTTTTATTTTGATCCGTATTTCTTTTGAGGTTGCCAGGAGATGAACTGGCTGAGTACCATTTAATTTGCGGTGCCCATTCGAGCTGCCTTGTCTGCTATTAGAGAGATTGAAAACACTTTTTAGAGAGCTGGGTATCACAAATGCAAGTTTAATTACTACTCTTGGATTTATTATCAGTACTGTTGTATTAGCTGTAACAGGTGGACCAGGGGGAGGTGGTCCAGCTCCAGCCCCTCCAGCTCTGGCTCCTCCGGTTCCATCAGACCCAAAAGATTTACAAACGTGGGTAATAAAAACAGTTGTCTCATATATCAGACTTGCTTAAAAAATTGGCTGTTAAAGCAATGGATGCTTTGCCTGGCATAATAGGGAGTGTTGTCAGTTGGCTGATCAGTACAGCAGCAAAGGTAGTAAGGTTTATGGTGGAGCATGTGTGGGTCTTTTTGGAGACAGTAGGAGGGTTAATAGTGGGTTATTTAATGAAACAGGTAAGAAGTAATATCCCTAATCCAGTAAGGCCTATTACCAATGCAGTTCTCTCTTACTCATGTGTGTTTGTCATCTGTACGGGTACTGGGGCTGGTGTTGGGGTTACTGACTGCACAGGTGCCGGGGCCAGGGTCGGTTTTTTTACTGTCTGTACAGATGATGGTGTGACTGGCGTGACTGGCATTATTAATGGTTTTAGTGTAAGTGGTGCCAGTAGGTGTGTGGTTGTTGGGCTTAATTTTAGTGATTGGTTAAACCCTAATTTAAAATCATGCCCTGCAACAATAATTTCATTATTATAATTTTTTATTGTCCCCATTTGAAGTTGAAGGTCAGATGGTAACATGTATAACCAATGCCAACTACAAAGTCAGCTTTTGATCTGGCATATCTGAGAACGTCTTGATAGCGTTGTATGCTTGATGGGAGAGCTACTACTGAATTTATAGAGGCTTCCAGGTTTGCAAGAAACTGTTTTTGTGCTTCAAATTTGCCACTCCCATTTAAGATGTTTGATTTTGTTTGAGCTTGTGCGCCTAGTGTACACCGCGCATACGTTCTGATAGACTCATTAATGCGTTCGACTCCTGCTTGTGTACATCCGTCACTCCTGTCTAAGACAAATATGGTCCAGGCATTAGACTCTGTTCTATTGAGCCTAACCAGATTTCAGACTTTGATCAGAATGAAGGGTAGGGAGGCCAGTAATCTTGAGGGTATTGTCTGTGACTCATAGCATAATACAATGTACCCATGCCATGGTGATCATCAATTTTTATGCAAAGTCATACTTTGTACTGATGTTAAATTCATTACAGATGTGTTCAAATGCTTTTATATCCATGGGATTGTTATACCTGTTAAAACTAGATTCAGTGGGCAGTGGGACATGCAGTTCTGACAGTATTCTTCTAAGCTGGTAATACATGTGGAAACGATAGACAGACCTAATCAGTTTGTTTGAGTGATTCAAATGGTCTGTAAAAGAAACGCCGCAGCCAGTAGTTGAGCATAGTATAGCAAAGTTAAGCTGGTTTTGGAACATCTGTAGTGGACTTGAAGACCACTTTCTTGCAGTTGCATCATCTGTTATTGGCAGGTTTAGGTAATAATCATACAGATTGGGTACTTTCACTTGAAATAAATCTCCTTCAGACTCAGCTATATTAAGCTGATTTAGTTGAATTATTTTCTGGTCATAAGTAGGTGCGACATTGTACTTGGCATCTACATTAAATTGAAACGCGTTTGTATTAACAATTGTTGGTGATTTAAATTCTATCGTGCTTTTTTATGAGATATAAAAATGTTCATTACCTTAACAAATCTTGCTACAAGCAAACCAGTGTTAACTAATGGGATTGATAATCATAACGGTAGCAAGGTTGTAGCTATCCATGAAATGTTCTGCACTGTAAAGTGGTCAAATGTAACAGATGACACAAGTTTTTAAGTAAGTTATAGTGACACTGATATACACTTTATACCATCTGGGTATTATGACTTTTTTACTTTAGCTAACTGGTTTCTAACTAAATTAAAAATTAAAGCAACTTTAAATCCAGCTAACTTACTTGTTACATTAGAATTTCCTGAAGGTAGTCGGCCTACAATTTCGAATAATCTTGTAACTTTAATTGGTTTAATAGGACTGGGGAGGCAAAGTAATATAGATGAAGGTTGGGCATGAGAATTAGATATAAAAAATAGGGCAATGACAGTGGCGGCAAAAAAAAGATAAAATAACTGGAAGAAGTCCTGTCAATTTGGCAGTGCACACAGGTGGGCGGCCAGGTCCTTAGAATATGCGTTGAGGACTTGTTCTTTGATGATGAGGTCACACAGGTCCTGATACTCCTTGTTTAAACCAGCCAGTTCTATCCATTTCTCCAGGTAGCTCCTGATTCTTTCAATGAATAGGCCGGGTGTTTCTCCTTCTTCAGGCTTGCAGTTCCGAAATTGTTGCCTGTAACCCTCTTCAGTGAAGTTGTACTGTCTCAGCAGGGCGGCTCTCAACTGTGTATAATCTCTTCTCTTGGTAGGCGGGTGTAAAATTCAAGTGCTTTGCCAGTTAGAAGTGCGCTCAGTTTGATAGCCCACGTCTCTTGTCTCCAGTTGTTGCTGCTTGCGAAGTGCTCGAATTGCTCTAGGTAAGCGTCCATCTTATCTGAATTTTCTACGAAAGGTGGTAGCTTTGGCGCATGGGCTGTTTGCTCTCTGCTGGCTAATGCTGTTGCTTCAGTAGCTCTTTGGCTCTGTTCCTCTATCTCCATCTGCTTTAAATGAATTTCATGTTGGCGCTGCCTATCTGCCTCTTCTCACTGTTTCTCTGCCTCTTCTCGCTGTTCTCTGCCTCTTCTCGCTGTTTCTCTGCCTCTGCTGCTTGAATTTCGAGTTTCCTGATTTCACGCTCTTTAGCTCTTTTTCTCTCTCCAATCTCTCTTTTTCTTCTCTCTCTCTCTCTCTCTCTCTCTCTCTCTCTCTCTCTCTCTCTCTCTCTCTCTCTCTCTCTCTCTCTCTCTCTCTCTCTCTCTCTCTCTCTCTCGTCTCTAGTCTTCTCTCTCCTCTCTCTCCAGTCTCTCCTTTTCTTCTCTCTGTCTCTTTTCTTCTCTCTCCTCTCTCTCCAGTCTGAGAGCAAAAGGACCAGTCCCTGAAGGTCCAGGCAGACTTCGCTCAAAGATACCTGGACGCCCACAACATGAAGTTCGAGCCCTGTAAGCCACATCGTGTGTCTGCGCCAGCAGGGGGAATCAACGACATCAAAGATACCCTAAAATACATGCCCATGGAGAGTCTGACATGTTATCTTATGGAAAGAAAGGACACAAGGAGGTACGATGTCCTTCCAAGGATGTTCCCTGAGGCGATAACACCAGAAGACCCAACCAAGATCCCTCGCGCTGGGACCATATGGCGTTGAGGCGCGTCCCCTGGGTGGTGGATAGGGGGTCCCTCGTGAGAGGGGTGCACCGAATGAAATAAGGTTCCGTGAACCAACATAGTCTAAAGGAAGGAGACCCCGACAGAAAACCCCTGGTCCTCCTAGTAAGGGGGTTGGGATTGGGGGTAGCTTCCCCAACCTGCAAATAAGGAAATAGCTACAGAAACGCAAATGAATAGACAAACAGCAATTCCTTTCCTAGAGGAGGAAGGTTCTTCTACCAGAAGATTTATGACCTCGTGTGGTGAAAACAGGAAGTCTTCGGAAGCCACAGGACAGAGCCGCCTCTCTCTATCCAGGGACACAATCATGGGCACATGGAATGTCAAGACCATGTACCAGAGCAATCCAGACCAAAAAGGTGACTGCCAAGCGTGTAAAATGCAAAGAAGTACCCAACAGAGAGAGAAACACGCTTAGAAAGACAGGTACAACACAATTTATTAATATTTCAGGTAAATACCCTTTGTCAAAATAGACGAAAAAACAGAGAGATCAGCCGCTATTTATCTTCATAAGAAGGAATGTGGCAACTGAAGGAGGTGACGTAGAATAAAAGAAAAGGAAGAACAAAGGTGCGGAGAAAGTAAAAGTGACATCAACGAAAAACTCATAAGAGAGAGACTCGGAGAGAAACTGAGCACAAGAGACAAAAGCGTGTGTAAGCGCGCTCATCATCATCATCAGTCCCTTGCCCGAACTGGGCGTTGGGGGGACTGAAAGGCAGCAGCAACAGACAGTGCTCTCCACTGAGTTCTATTTTGGGCGGTGGCAAGCAAGTCTGGCATCTCGAGTTCGGTCCATTCTTTTATGTTTGCAACCCAACTCTTTCTCTGACGACCTCGCCGACGACTTCCTTCGAGAGTGCCTTGGAGGATAGTCTTGGACAAGGTGTTGTGTCGGGTCACGTGGCCAAACCAAGCAAGCTTGCGCCGTTTCACGGTTGCCAGAAGGGGTTCATGTGGGCCCACCAGGGAAGTGACGATGCTCCGTACATATTCGTTGGTCTTGTGCTCGCGGTACGAGATGCGAAGCAACTTCCTCAGGCACTTGTTCTCAAAGGCCTGGATTTTCTTTTCTGAGTCTGCAAGCAGTGTCCAAGTCTCACAGCCGTAGAGTAGAATAGACACTACGAGGGACTTGTAAAGCCTGTACTTGATGGTGAAGCTGATGGAGTTACTTCGCCATATCCTGTCCAGCCTGGCCATTTCGGATGTTGCTGTACCTATCCTGAGGAGCGAGCAAAAGTGAAAGCGCGTGTTTGAGGCCAGAGAGAGAGAGAGAGAGAGAGAGAGAGAGAGAGAGAGAGAGAGAGAGAGAGAGAGAGAGAGAGAGAGAGAGAGAGAGAGAGAGAACAAACGGGGAGTATCCTTGGGCACGAAGTAGGCTCAGTGTCTAATACACAAAAACCTGCTAAACACCAAGACGGTTTCACAACTCCTTACTCTCACTTATACCGATATTCTCTTACTGTATTTGATTATTTGCTTTGTTTCAATGAATTCTTACTTGTTGTGTACCGTGCTAAATGCTGGTTTGTTTTTTTTTTTTCTCCCAGGGTCCTCCCGTTTTTTCCCGAGGTAGTCCTCAACTTGCAGGTGATATAAAGTTTGCCTTCTGGTTGGTGTTTAGCAGGCTTTGTGTATTAGACACTCAGCCTACTTCGTGCCCAAGGGTACTCCCCGTTCATACTCTCTCTCTCTCTCTCTCTCTCTCTCTCTCTCTCTCTCTCTCTCTCTCTCTCTCTCTCTCTCTCTCTCTCTCTCTCTCTCTCTCTCTCTCTCTCTTTTTCCCGGGGTCCTCCCGTCACACAGCATTGGTACACCTAGTTGACAGATGGCTTTCTGCCATGGATAGCAGTCAAATGACTAGAGCAGTATTTTTGGACCTTTCAAAAGCATTTGACCTTGTCAATCATAAAACTTTAGTTTAAAAACTTAATGTCTATCAACTAAGAGCAGACACACTTGCCTTCCTTACGTCATATCTGCATGGGCGTACGCAGTATGTCTACGTGAATGGTAAAAACTCACCTGAGGGGGTGATAGAGCATGGAGTACCACAGGGATCTATTCTTGGTCCATTATTGTTCTCTGTCTTCATAAACGACCTTCCATTACTTATATCCGACTCCAGTGTAACTTGCAGTCTTTTTGCAGACGATGGAACACTGGACGTTTCGTCATCAGACGTAACATGTATGGTGAAGATTTTCCAGGGCAGTTTAAATGAGGTATCTAATTGGTGCAGAAATAACGCCATGATACCTAATCCCACTAAAACCAAATGCATGCTGATTACCACACGGCAAAAGCATCAGTTGAAGCCCCCTCCCCTTCAACTAACACTTAACGGCCAGCCTGTGGAGCAAGTCAGGGAACAACGCGTGCTTGGAATCAACTTAGACGACAAGTTGTGCTGGCAAGGCCACATTACTAAACTGTGTAAAATAGTATCTAAAAATGTATTCCTCGTGTCAAAATTGAGACATTTCGCTGATGAGCCAACAAGGAAACTCTTCTACTATGCCCATATTCAGTCACATTTGGATTATGCCTCATCTATTTGGGACGGTAGTAGCGATGCTAATTTAAAAAGTCAGAACTCTCTCCACAGAAGAGCCATTAAACTCATTGTTGACAGACCCTCAGAAGTCATTAGTACTGACAGTAATTTCAAGCTGTTAGACATTTTGCCACTTGAAAAACAGTTTATGTATAATAAGTTGGTGATCATGCACAAAATCAACCTCTCAAAAACACCAGCCTATCTCAATAGTTTGTTCCACTTTGCTCATACGAGGTCCAGTCGAACACCAGGGAACAATCTTGTAGTACCGATGCCTCGACTGTACATTTATAGGTCGTCATTGTCCTATTCTGGTGCAAAGTTATGGAACTCTACTCATGCGGATGTTAGAGCCGCGCCATCGCTTAAAACTTACAAGACAAGCTGCTGAACCATCTAGGCAAAACTTAATTTTTCCTTTTATTTTTTATTTTATTTTTATTTTTACACGTAAAATAGTGCTCTCCATGCCTTGTGCGGCATTTCACGGATAGTCTGCATTCTCTTGTAACATTTATGAAAGCGTGTAATATACCGCTGGCATTCCAGCAAGCCGCATTATGTAGTATCCGTGACCCCGTGGACTCGGCTGGCCAGACGGGATGCCGGCGTCGCTAAACACAGCACAAACGCTCGCGCCGCGTAGCAGTGCTATAGTTTCTTCGCGTCGACCAGCGCGCGCGATGATTGCGGGATCACTATACATTACTTTTACTGCAGACTATAGCAGCTAGCTGTGCGCGGTTTTGGCGCGGGGAGACCGCTATCGCAAGTGTGTGTTTGTCTGTGTGTGTGCGAGTGTATGTGTGTGTGTGTGTGTGTGTGTGTGTGTGCACGCGTGCGTCCCTATGTGCTTGCGCGCGCGTGTGTGTGTCAGTGTGTGTGTGTGTGTTTGTGTGTGTGTGTGTGTGTGTGTGTGTGTGTGTGTGTGTGTGTGTGTGTGTGTGTGTGTGTGTGTGTGTGTGTGTGTATGCGTGTTGTATGTTTGCTGCAGTGAGCCGTGTTGACTGATTTCAATGATGAGAACAATACCGGTTTTATGTACAAAATCCTTTTCATTCTTATATTTGCTGTAGTATAGTTTTAAATGATAGAATGTATGTGTGCATGACATATATATATATATATATATATATATATATATATATATATATATATATATGTGTGTGTGTGTGTGTGTGTGTGTGTGTGTGTGTGTGTGTGTGTGTGTGTGTGTGTGTGTGTGGAGGGTTGTGCAGGCTTGGCTTGGCGCCTATAGGCTACAAGCTAATCTGGCACAAACCTGTGCACGCGGCAATTGCACACCGGCACGCGTGTGTGTGGGGGGGTAAGAGAGTGATTTTATGTACGTTATTTTGTTTTGTAGTGTGTAGCAAGGACAAGAATGAAAACAGGTCTGCGAACCTATTCTTTTATCTTTGGAAAATAAAGTTTCATTTCAAATAAAATTTCATTTCATTTTCATCTCTCTCTCTCTCTCTCTCTCTCTCTCTCTCTCTCTCTCTCTCTCTCTCTCTCTCTCTCTCTCTCTCTCTCTCTCTCTCTCTCTCTCTCCTCTCTCTCTCTCTCTCTCTCTCTCTCTCTCTCTCTCTCTCTGGCCTCACACACACGCTTTCTCTTTTGCTCGCTCCTGCGCGAGCTTACACACACTTTTGTCTCTCGTGCTCAGTTTCTCTCCGAGTCTCTCTCTTATGAGGTTTTCGTTGACGTCATTTTTACTTAACCCCCACCCCCCCACCCCCCCCCCCCCCACATACACACTTTTGTTCTTCCTTTTATTTTATTTTACGTCACCTCCTTCAGTTGCCACATTCCTTCTGCAAATGAAGATAAGTAGCGGATGATCTCTCTGCTTGTTTGTCTATTTTGACAAAGGGTATTTACCTGAAATATTAATAAATTGTGTTGTACCTGTCTTTTCTAAGCGTGTTTCTTTCTCCGTTGGGTACTTCTTTGCATGTACCAGAGCGGCAAGGCCGCCCAGATAGCAGCGGAAATGGAAAAGTACAACCTTGCCCTGCTAGGTATCAGTGAAGCCAAATGGACGCAGTCTGGGCAGAAAAGGCTGTTAAGTGGGGAGATGATTCTGTATTCAGGTCACATAAAGAGGAGAATGCCCCCCATACAGAAGGTGTAGCATTCATGCTGTCACCAGTGGCACAGAGAGCGCTGATTGCCTGGGAACCTCTTGGGCCAAGAATTATCTCAGCAGCCTTTAGAACCAGGAAAACGATTAAGCTCAACGTCATCCAGTGTTATGCGCCCACTAATGACATCGACGAGGAAGAGAAACAAGAGTTTTACAACCGACTCCAGAGTGCTGTGGACAAATGTGCGGAGCGAGACATCACCATCGTCATGGGCGATTTTAATGACAAAATAGGGGAGGACAACACCGTGTACGAAGAGGTGATGGGGAGACAGGGACTAGGGAAGATGAGTGAGAATGGGGAGAGGTTTGTAGACTTTTGTGCTCTCAACAGACTTGTCATTGGAGGCAGCATCTTCCCACACAGAAGAATACACAAAGCAGCTTGGGTCTCACCTGACCATACTACAGAGAACCAAACAGACCAAATCTGCATTAGCAAGAAATTTAGATGTTCAAGATGTTCGAGTGAGGAGGGGAGCCTGATGTCGCCTCAGATAACCATCTGCTTACCTTAAGAATAAAGCTCAAGTTAAAGAAAAGCCGCACAGAGACAAAAGGAAGACAGCGCTATAATGTAGGCCTCATGAGAGAGACTGGAGTGCGAGAAGAGTTCAAACTGGTGCTGTCCAACCGGTTTCAAGCGCTACAGGAGCTAGTAAATAAAGAGGAGGCGGTCACCACAGAGCAGGAGTGGAAGGCAGTTAGAGAGACACTGAACTCAACCTGCAAAGACATAGACCTTGAAGAAGATAGAAGTGAGGAAGCAGAAGAAAGCAGTTGTCAACAACAGTCGCACTCGAGCAGCCAAAGCAACGGCACAGGATGAATACTCGGAAGCCAACCGAGAGGTAAAGAAGAGTATCAGGGCAGACAAGCGGGCCTACACAGACAGCCTGGCAGCAGAGGCAGAAAAGGCAGCAGGCTGCGGCAACATGAAACAGCTCTACGACATTACCAGAAGATTGTCGGGTAAGTATGGCCATACAGAAAGACATGTAAAAGACAAAGAAGGCAAGCCTATTGCCGACGGAGCAGACCAACTCGACAGATGGGCTGAGTATTTTGAAGAGTTACTGAACAGACCCACTCCACCCGACCCTCCAGACATCCAGCCAGCAGAGACTGACCTACCCATCAGCTGTGACAGACCCAGCCGGGAAGATATCAGAAGAGCAGTGGCATTTTTTAAGAACGGCAAAGCAGCAGGGCCAGATGGCATCCCAATGGAGGCTCTGAAAGCAGACCTAGAGACAACAGTAGAGCTGATGTACCCACTGTTTGGAAAGATCTGGGAAGAGGAGGTAATGCCGGCTGACTGGAAGGAGGGGTACCTAATCAAGCTTCCCAAGAAAGGCGACCTCAACAAGTGTTCCAACTACAGAGGAATCACCTTGCTGTCAGTACCAGGAAAGGTCTTCAACAGGATCATCCTGGAGAGAATGAAGAACTCCGTCGACCCCCAGCTGAGAGACAAGCAAGCAGGATTCAGGAAAAGCCGATCATGTACAGACCAGATCGCCACTCTCCGCATCATTATGGAACAGTCTCTGGAGTGGAGCTCCTCGCTGTACGTCAACTTTGTAGATTACGAGAAAGCATTTGACAGCGTGGACCGAGAGACTTTGTGGAAACTCCTACGACACTATGGTGTACCCACAAAGCTCGTCTGCCTCATCAAGAGCAGCTACGATGGCATGACATGTCGCGTGATCCACGAAGGGCAGTTCACCAGGGAGCTCCAGGTCAGAACCGGCGTCAGGCAGGGGTGTTTGCTGTCTCCGTTCCTCTTGCTACTGGACATAGACTGGGTCATGAAGAGGACCACTGAGCAGAGAAAAAGCGGAATACAGTGGACACCGTGGACACAGCTTGACGACCTCGATTTTGCAGACGACATGGTTTTTCTGTCCCACACTCATCAACAAAAGCAGGACAAGACCACGAAGCTTGCTGACATCTCGTCCCAAGTGGGCCTCACCATCCACAAACAGAAAACACAGACATTGAAGCTGAACACAACTAGGGAAGAACCAGTCTTGCTTGTTGGCACCCCATTGGAGGAGGTGGAGTCCTTCACCTATCTCGGGAGCATCATCGACAAAAAAGGCCGTACTGATGCAGATGTCAGAGCACGAATGTGTAAAGCAAGAGCAGCCTTTCTCCAGTTAAAAAAAGTGTGAAGTTCCAGAGAGCTGTCACAACACACCAAAGTCCGGATTTTCAACTCCAACGTAAAAGCAGTTCTCTTATATGGAGCAGAGACTTGGAGGTTGACAAAAACCACAGTCAACAGAGTACAGATCTTCATAAACAGTTGCCTTAGACGAATTTTGAAAATCCACTGGCCAGAGAAGATAAACAACGTCAGACACTGGGAGAGAACAGAGCAGATAACAGCAGAGAATGAAATTGGGCGAAGAAGATGGGGATGGATTGGTCACAGTCTAAGAAAGCCAGTTTCCAGTATTACTAGGCAGGCATTGTCATGGAACCCCCAGGGAAACAGGAAAAGAGGCAGGCCGAGAAACACCTGGCGTCGAGACCTCCTAGCAGACATCAAGAGACTGGGAACCACCTGGAGTAAAATTGAAGGAGAAGCACAGGACAGGAGTCGCTGGATGTATCTCGTCGACGGCCTATACCATGGGAGGGGTGACAGGCGTAAGTAAGTAAGTAACCCAACCAAGATCACGGGATAGCAGGCAGAAGCAGTACCACGTCTCAACACAGAGCCTCCGCTGTGACGTCATCCAGTGATTTTTGAGTCTGGAAAGAAGGCGAGTGACACCGGAGCTGATTGAATCTTTTAGAAAGAATGGACGCATTCCAATAGGAGATGTGGCTATATTTTTAACCAGTCTCAAACATCGCGCTGCCTGAGAATGAAGTGCCGAATATGCCAGTGGTGTCAGGATTCGTCGGAAACACATCAGTGAGAGTGCTGAGAGACACCAGTTGTAACTGCATCATCGTGAGAGAGGACCTAGTAGCTGAAGACCAGAAGCTACAGGAGTTGACAACCCTCATCTTAGCCGATGGAACTGGCAGAGTCATCCCCCTTGCTAAGTTCAGTGTCGACACCCCGTACCTGACAGGAGAGGTGAAGGCGTTATGCGTGAAGACCCCAGTATACGATCTTATCATCGGAAACGTTAATGGAGCCAGAAACGCAGTGGATCCAGATCCGGAGTGGAGACCTGAAACCTGTGCCGTTACTACGAGAGGTCATTAAGAGAAGAGCCACCATACCATCCCTCTAAAAGTGGCTGACAATATAGAAACAGCCATGGTGAAAGAGACGCTGGAGGAAGAGAAGCACAAGGCGCTGGAGCGACTGCAGAACCCGGTGGAAGGGGCTGTGGCCAGCAAGCGAGACAGGATGGAGGCGGAACAGCGAGTAGCCATCAACCATTTGCAGCCAAAACAGGCGCAGGAGTTGGACAGTTTGCGGCACGGTGCCGAGCGCCGTCGCGAAGAACAGATGGGGTCGCCCAAAAGCCACATGAACGAGGGCTACGAGCGAGACGGGGCTCCTCTGAGACAGGAGATGTCGGAGCTGCAGGAGGAGGAAAAGGAAAGAGATAACTAGGAGCTGAAGTACGAACGTAAACGCCAAAAGGGCGACGATTTCGGCAGAGGGCTGGATAACGTTCAACAGGAACGGAAGCAAGACCTGAAAGACAGTCACCAAAACCAGCTGGAGCGATTGCGGCAGGAACCAGACACAGAAATACGTCCACTGCCGCTGGGCATACAGGATAGATGACCGTGCATGTTTAACACAGTGGTTCACATCGACCACTACGGAGTTGAAGTCAACAACAGAACGAATACTGACCATGTAAATCTACTAAAAAATACGTCGAGAGTGGTCGTCAGTGCAAACCACAAGCTGCGTCGGTGTGTCTGACTGCTGACACTGAGAGACTAGACGACGAGAAATTGTTCGATTTTGGCAAACTCCGCCACAAGGAGTGTGTGGAGGACGTTCAGTCTGGCTTAAACTTGGCGCAGGCACAGCAAGAGAAGCTGAGAGTCCAATCTACGGAGTTCGGGCATCGATTTGCGCCCGACTCAGAGACTGCTGATATTGTCCAGCATGAGGTTGGTCCGATATCGAATGTGCCGATTCGCGACGAACCATGTCGTCTGCTTCGCAACACGAGAGAAGGACTAAGGAAGAATGATTAGGAGACGCCGGACTTGGGAGTCGTCAGAGATTACAGATCGGCTGTGGTCATCGCGAAGATACCAGAGAAATCTAATTTGGTGTGTATGGATTATCATACATTCCATAAGCCGACAGTATTCGACTGAGGACCAGTAACCCTTAAATGTGTGAACTGTACCCCATGATTTGACGATGTTCCAGAAATCAACTTTGACATTGATTTTCAGTTTAATCAAAGGTTCGCAGAACTTTGGAGCGGATTACCTGAGCAGAGCAGTTTAAATGAACATTTCTGTGTCCAGAACAGTTTAAAGAAACATTTTGGTGTCCATGTGAGTTTAAAGGGACATGTAAGCGCTCATGACAGTTTAAAGGAACTGTGACACGATTATTTTAAAGTATTTGATTTGATTTTGATGTGAAATTGTATTTATTTAGGGTTTTGTGTAGGTTAACACAACCACAACCGTATTTTAAGATTTGAAAAGAAATTTTGTGAAATTTCATTCTAAAAAGGGGGCTAATGTTACGATTGTGGTTGTGTTGGTCTGTGAGAGCATGCATGCATTAATCGTAGGAAACGATCCAATATTTATTTGAGCTATCATGATTACGAATCACGTACCTTTTTAGTAAGATTTGCTGTCGTTCGCACGGAGAGCGGAACTTATTGTCTTTTGATACACGGAGTTGAATCCCGAAGAGTCTAGAGACCGCTCGAATAATCTCCGTTGTTTTCTGTGCGCGTGAAGTTAGCAGCCAGTATGTGTTACGAAAAGTCGTGAAACTTCCGGAGAATTCGGGCAGGGTCGTGAACTGTGTAGCGTACTCTTGTGTAACGATATTTAAACACCGGGATTTCCCAAAACTGGAGTTGAAATTAGCAGTTAAATTTTGTAGACTATTGTAGTCTATTCTAGAAAGTTCTTTTTCATCAATATTTATGAGTTTCGGTTACGTGTTCCGTTCTGATTGGTTGCGTTGTATGAATTTGCTGGATTATTCTGGAAAGCCTGATACTATAAAAGACTGTGTTTAGAAGCGCGTGTGTACATTGTTAGTTGTAGAGAATTGTAGTGTATCGTAGTTACATTGACATTGAGAGAGAGATACGCAAGGTATCTTGGTACATTGTCAGTGACGGAGTTATGCAGTGTATAGTGGTGTACATTGTATGAGAGACGCATTGTGTCAGAAGTGTTGACATTTTGTATAGGAGACATAGTATCAGTGTTGGTGCATTTGTAAATGCATTGTGTGGAGATCGCATCGCCGCAATACAATATTGTTGGAACTGTTACTCCAGTGTTGTCTACAACCTTAAGCCACGTGTGACGGGTTGCAGCTGTGAAGTTTCTTTAAAAGAACCTTTTGTGCGTGCGTCTGGTTGACATCATACTAAGACTACGACTCAACACGTAACAAAAGTATACCTGTCCTGTTTTTTTTTTTTTTGTTTGTTTGTTTGTTTTTTGTTTGTTTGTTTGTTTGTTTGTTTTTTTGTTTTTTTAATATAATATATTAGTAATAAGACTGCTAAAAACTAAGTAAAATCAAATGTCACTGTGACCTGGTAGTATGTATCTACTGTAACAAATTTGGCTGTAAGGAAACTAGTGTATTACGACACTTTGTTGCCAGATGCCCTAACTCCCTCATACCGGGTTTCGCTCGTTCCATAAACGTTCGTTACATAAACTTAGATTCCGAGTCAGTAGCGCATGTAATGATTGTCATGTGATCGATCTCTTTTTAAATTCCAGACCTATGGCTTTACAAATATACTATCAGCTAAGATTGGATGAAAGGGTCATCGTGACGACAGACCTTGAAAGGAGACGCGGCGCAGCGGGGTTTGCTCGCTACCTACGCCAAGGAAACATTTTGCGAGTGACCAGGTTGAATCGTGGTGCCTATGCCGATCTGGACGAAGGTGTTGGCTATGATGGCTTGATCTCCATTGCACTCGTCAGGCGGGTAACTGACGAAAGTAAGGGTACTTCAGCGTGAATTTGTTTTGGGACAAAGCAATCGGTTGACACGTCACAATGATCATATCTGCCTGCACACTGAGCACGGGGAACGTTTGTGAAGTTTAACCCCTTCACCGTCGAAAAAAGGTGAACGTGATCCAACTGCAAGAGACATAGATCCTTATGAGCCCCCGCGACTGCGGCGTCTCATGAGGATCTATGCCTCTTACTGAGACCAATGTGTATCCATGTTTCTTGGTCGGTGTTGGCTTTTGGTCGTTCAATACAAGAAGATTTCAGAAACAAAAATTTGAGTACAGTGTACGTACAGTGGCAGGGAAGGGGTTAAGAGTGCTGTGATGCTTCATATTTTTGCCTCGTGATACACAGCCTGAACAGCGAGAGGATAGAAGCTCTTCTGAAAAGGAGTAGTTCTGGTCTTAACTTTGGATAATCCATCCTTCAGAAAGTGGGAAAATGCATGCAAGATCATCTAAAAGAGATTTTGTGGGTATGGGCTATCCCATCCTGTTAGTGAATGTATCTGTGTTTCCGACTTTCAGATCAGGCAGCAAGAGCATTCTGGACAGCTAAGTATTTCAGAGAACCAGTCCCTGATAACATGACCAGGGTCCGATCAGCTATTTTTCAACACGCATCCGGTCTGGCCCAGCGTGACGATCAAGTTACTGGGTCTTATACTGTCCCGTGGACTGGATGGTACTGGACATCTATTAGGTATGTAGAGGAGAAAGTGTCGATTTAGTCTCTGTTTCATACTTTGTTACATACCCCAGTAGCAAAATGTCTGCGGGCCCACGAAGGCCGCAGTGGACCCGCACGCATCAATGCGCGGACCTACTGCGGCCGCCGTTGGCCCGAGGACCTTTGCGTACTGGGCATAAGTTATTCCTAATCAAAAGCAAGTCAAAGGGTGTAGGATGCTCCCTCTGGCAGTAAGGACGTCCACTCAGTAATAAAGGCACTGTTTTTTTCTGGATCGCCCCGATCACTGTGGCATGCTTCTTTGTAGTAGTCGTACGGTTAACACCGGATAAGTACCTCAATCTGTGGATATAAATAAATGAGACAACATCTTGCAAGCAAGGGGCATATACTTCATGAGTCCTTTAACTGCTAATGAGAATAAAATATAAGCTTTGCAAATGGAGCGGGCTGAATGTTTGAAGTACGTGCAATTTTGACCTACTTCTGATATGGGGAGTAAACTATAAGAAACTTGGTTCTGCTCGGGTGTACGGTTCTCGCACACATTTCAAATTTCGACGAAAACTATACACCCGAGTACTACCGAGCTTCTTAGCAGTATATATCATACTTTTAGTGGTCAAGTTTTAATAACACGGTGGTTGATAATTGTTACTATTCGACAGGTTTCATATTTAAAATAGGTGTCAGTTATCGCGTCCCCTACCCCCCCCCCCCACCCCCCCAACCAATCCCCTGAACCGTCCAGATATGACGTGGGAATGCACCGCCACCACTAGCAAAAACGCGGGGTGCACGGTGTTGTTACCATTGAAGAAAATGCATTTATTGTTCACCATGTTTTCAGTATAACAGAACTTTTGACCTTTTTAAGCCGAGATACACGTGTTTTTCACGTTCACAGAGCAGTATCAGATTCCTTTGATGGATGTCCCCGGCTCGCCTTATTCAGTTTGACAGTGAATGGATACAGCTTTTATTCTACACAAACCAGCCTTTCGACAAGCCAGGGATCTTATGCATCGCTAGTTCTCCACCTGCAAGCTAACGACAGTGTAAAAGTTCTCACCAACTCGATAACCGTAAATGGGACAAGGATGTGTTTCATGGACGACGCCATGGTGTCTGTGGTCGCCTTAACATCCGGTTCGTGATTAGGTTTTGGTATGTAGATATATACTGACGAACAAAAGAAATGCGACATTTATGGAATTTAGTGTTTCCGATGATTCCAAAAATGTCGCATTTCTTTAGCTCGTCAGTATAGTACTACATCCTATGGATGTATCTCATTTCAGACGTGCCGTGTGCTGAAGACAGTTGGTTAACTAGTTATTAGTGAGGTTTCGTTTGCAACAAAGATTCCCAACAACGAACGAAAGCGAATTCACGTGACATTGATATTTTACTCTGCACGAATGCGGGTTTTTTGTTGTTGTTGTTGTCTACACGGCTTCCAACGTTCCCGTGTCGCTTTCATCATCATCATCATCATCAGTCCCTTGCCCGAACTGGGCGTTGGGGGGACTGAAAGGCAGCAGCAACAGACAGTGCTCTCCACTGAGTTCTATTTTGGGCGGTGGCAAGCAAGTCTGGCATCTCGAGTTCGGTCCATTCTTTTATGTTTGCGACCCAACTCTTTCTCTGACGACCTCGCCGACGACTTCCTTCGAGAGTGCCTTGGAGGATAGTCTTGGACAAGGTGTTGTGTCGGGTCACGTGGCCAAACCAAGCAAGCTTGCGCCGTTTCACGGTTGCCAGAAGGGGTTCATGTGGGCCCACCAGGGAAGTGACGATGCTCCGTACATATTCGTTGGTCTTGTGCTCGCGGTACGAGATGCGGAGCAACTTCCTCAGGCACTTGTTCTCAAAGGCCTGGATTTTCTTTTCTGAGTCTGCAAGCAGTGTCCAAGTCTCACAGCCGTAGAGTAGAATAGACACTACGAGGGACTTGTAAAGCCTGTACTTGATGGTGAAGCTGATGGAGTTACTTCGCCATATCCTGTCCAGCCTGGCCATTGCGGATGTTGCTGTACCTATCCTGATACGGATCTCTGCTATGCAACTACCGTCTTTGGACAGGGTGGCTCCCAAGTACTTGAAGCTATTGACCTCTTCTAGCTTCTGGCCGTTCATGTGAATGTTGCTGCTGCTGTCGCTTGTGGTGTTGATCATCACTTTGCTTTTATCCGTACTGATCTCCATGCCATAAGACCCTGCGCTACTTGAAAGTTTGTCTGTCAGGTTTTGGAGCTCACTATTGCTGCCTGCCATGAGGTCAATGTCGTCTGCGAATCGAAGATTGCACAGGGATCTGCCACCAATAGAGATTGAAGTATGGTGGTCGTGGAGGGTTTCCTGCATGATCTTCTCCAGGAATATGTTGAAAAGGACAGGAGAGAGCAGGCATCCTTGACGGACACCGATCGTCGTCCTGAAGAACTCGCCTGACTGATTGTTAAGTAGAACCGCGCTGCAGGCGTTCTTGTAAAGCGCTTCTATCATTTGGATCAGTCCCTCCTCTATGTTGAACGATCTCATGACTTGCCAGAGTCCGTCGTGCCAGACGCGATCAAATGCTTTCCTGAAATCAATGAAGTTGTGGTAGAGTTCGCGCTGATGCTGCAGATGTTTCTCGATCAGGACGCGGCAGTTGAAAATCTGCTCTACAGTGCTTCTTCCAACTCTGAAGCCAGCCTGTTCTTCTGCCAGCAGTTCCTCGGCGAAAGTTTTGAGGCGGTTGAGAATGATTTTAAGCATTACTTTGCTAGGGTGACTTATCAGACTGATAGTTCTGTAGTTCTGGCACTGTTTCAGGTTTCCTTTCTTGGGGAGCGGGATCACTAGAGACTGTGTCCATTCTACTGGCCATTTCTTTTGCTCCCAGATCTTTTGACAGAGTGTAGTGAGGACCTTCGTTGTTACTTCTCCTCCATGTTTCAACAGTTCAGCAGGTACGTTGTCTACACCTGGAGACTTTCCTCCCTTCAGGCCGCGTACGGCTGCTTCCACCTCTTCAGCTAACACTGGCAGGTCTTCAGCCTTCCTGGCCCCAGCCTGGTTGTTTTGGAGGATGCTGGTGTCTGGCTCAGCCTTGTAGTTATACAAGTCTCGGCAGTACTCAGTCCATCTGTTTAGTACAGCAGTGTTTTCCGTAAGGAGTTGGCCGCTGCTGTCTTCGATGACTGTGGCTGTTCGCTGTTGAGTCTTGGTGAGGGTCCTTAGCGTTTCATAAGCCTTCTTGCTGTTGCCGTTTGCCATGCCCTCTTCCACGCTACAACACTGGTCTTCAATCCAATCTTCTTTGGCTTCTTTCATCCTCTTCCTGATCTTCTTGTTGACAAGTCTGTACTTGTTTGCTGATGTGAGGTCTTGGCCTCTCTTTTTCTTCCAGGCTCTCCTCTCATCACAGAGATCGAGGATGTCATCGGTGACCCAGGGCTGTTTGCGCTTCCTCTGCTTCCCCAGCACTTCTTCTGCTGTAGAAAGTAACACCTCTTTTATATTTCCAGCAAGGGTGTCTACGTCACAGTCCAAAGTAGCCAAGGCTGCAAATCTGCCTCCCACCTGGGCTTGGAAGAGCTCTTCTACTTCCGGGTCTTTTAGCTTCTGGAGGTCGAATCTGATGCGAGGGCTCTTGCTATCTCGTTTCAATGCCAGCTTCAACTTGAGGCTAGTAAGGACGAGGTTGTGGTCGCTGCCAATATCAGCGCCAGGAAAGGACCTCGTTTGTGCTTTGTTAACGCTGGATTTGAATCGTCGAGGCAGCAAGATGAAGTCAATCTGGTTATGGACCAGGCCTCCTGGCGATTGCCATGTCACTGTTCTTGACTTCTTGTGTGGATGGAGGGTATTAGCAACGGTGAAACGGTGACTCTGTGCGAACTCTAAAAGTCGCAGGCCTCTGTCGTTTGTTTCTCCAAGGCCAAACTTGCCAGCTGTTCCTGCCCATTGTTGGTAGGCGTCGGGGCCGATCTTTGCATTCCAGTCACCGAGGACAGTCAGAATGTCTTTCTTAGGTGTTTTCTTGATGATGTTGTCCAGTTGTTCGTAAAATTCTTCTAATTCTTCATCATCATGATCTGCTGTTGGAGCGTATACTTGAATGATAGTGATGTTGTGCGGTCGGGCGGAGATGCGGATGGAGATTAGTCTGCTTGACACGGGGGTGCAGCTGATGACAGTTCCAGCCACCTCTTTCCTTACGATAAAAGCTACGCCATGTTCGTGCTTGGTTTCTTTTCCGCTGAACCAGATTTTATGGCCTTCATCTGTTGTTGTTTCTCCGAAGCCTGTCCATCGAACTTCTGCAAGTCCTACAATGTCCCAGCGATAGCGCTTCAACTCGTGGGTGAGTTCCTTCACTTTGCCGCACTGGTAGAGTGTGCGAACGTTCCAAGTTCCGATAGTTATTCCTTGCGTGGGCAGCTTGATGGTGGGTTTGGTTCCAGTAACACACTTGTCGCCCCCACCCTGGAGACCTCCAATGGGGTGCGCGGTCGTTGGTGATCCGGGCCCCGACCGATCCGGCATGTTATTCTTATTCTGTTGCTTGTCCATCAGTCCTTTCAATGGGCTTAGGCGAACTTGGCGGCGCCCGTCTCCTCTCCAAGTATTTCAACTGACTGAGAGACGCGTCAGCCCCTCACAACGTTTCGCCCGCCAGCAGAAGCGGTTACCGGGGTGTGGCTAGGTAAAGGACCTGGAGCCAGCTGTGAGAGTTGAGTGCCATGTGAAGACCAGTGCTCCCGCCTGCCCCAAGAGGCGCTGCTGGCTGAAAAGTCAAAGGTACTACTTCTCCATGAACACTCTACACCCGTGTCGCTTTACGCCGTAAAAATCCACATGCGTCGATGTTTTTAGTACAACAAGACAAACAGTTAACTCTGTCATCGCCATTTTCGACTGTAGAGTGGATACGATTTTTTAATTGTATTGTAGTATTGCAGGCTCGTTTGGAACAGCCAAAATGTAATCCCCTTGTGTTTTATTTCTGGCGAACGTGATGATATTTGTTGAGCTATGTGACTTTATTAGTTGTATTACGATTTAAGCTTTGCCAGTGGTTCTTATCGCCTCAGGGGTCTGATCAGGGAGTTGATATCAAAGATAAAAGTCGATTAAGCCCTCTAAGTTTTCCTTTGATATTAGCCCCCTGATAGGATCCTTCAGGCGACAAAAACCATTGTTGTGCAGTCGGTCCATTCTTGACTGTGATTGGTCAGCACATAAAAATTGCAGGGGGTTCAACGCCCCATTTTCTGTCTCAGTCCTAAAGTCATTGCCCTACATATAATTTTTTAATCGGCCGGCCAATCCGCAATTTTGTTATCGCGAACGAATCTATAGGTCGATCTTGGGACTAAACACTTAGATCAGGGCTGCTCGGTACCTTACTTCATAAACAAAAGGAAAATACAAAGTACAAATAAAATATAAAACAATTGTGCCTTTTTTCGACATAATTTACGCCTAGAGCACACTACACAAATACGTCGCATTTCAACCTCTGAACTGAGAGAGATTTAACCTTCCACTGTACGTGCGTGGCAACAAGAATACTATACACCTGTCAACACGTATGCTGTACATTATTTCGACATGACTTACTCGGAGAGCACACTACACAACTGCTACACAAATACGTCGCATTTCAAACTCTGAACGGAAACAATTCTAACCTTCCACGGTACGTGCGTGTCAACAAGTATGCTGTTTAGTAAAGTACAGGCGTTCAACACAAGAGAAAGAGAAATAAACAGAGAAAATGTGACAGATCTATGACATTTCAGTTTGTTGAAAGAATCGTTGTTGAATGCGTGTGTAAGCTCACTAGTGGTTGACGAAAGAGGTCAACGTTTGCCACAGCCCCATGCTCACAATGTAGACGAATCCGGTGAGAAAAGTCAGCACTTCCTTCCTACAAATTTTGAAATTGTCAGTGGCTGCTTAAAAGTAGAGCCGCTGGTAAACTTTTGAAATTCTAGCGGCAAAGATTAAGAGCATTTGCACGACCTGGTGCGGTAGCCTATGCATGAAAGAGTCAAGTCTCCTGTGTAGGACACATAGATGTTCAGTCTGTGTTACGTGGTAGTCGTGGTCGTAGTATGATGCAATCACACCAGACGAACTTTCGTATGGTTCTTGTAAAGAAACTTCACTCAGTTGCAACTCGTCACACGTGGCACAAGGTTGTAGACCACAATGAAGTAACAGTTCCAACAGAACTTTATTCTCACGATGCACTCTCAGCACAATGCGTCCACAAATGCATCCACACGTTGATACACTGTCTCGTACAATGCATCCGCAGTTTTGATACACTGTGTCTCCCATACAATGTACGCACATATGTCCTAACACGCTCTTTTATACTATTACAGATTTCCAGAACAATCCGGCCGGCAAATTACACAACTCAACCAATCAGAAAAAAACGTAACCAAAACTCATAAATAATCATTAAAAAGAACACTCTAGATCCATCTACAACCTTAAACTAACATCTAGGCGCATTCCATTAATTTTGCGAAATGTAGCCAAAGAGTACTATAACGCTTTGAAGTCATTTTTGAGATCATAACAATATTCGCGCCCTTTCCCGAACCTTCTGGGAAAAATCTAGGTGGGACTTCGTAACAATGTAGCGAACTTCTAGCTACACAACAAAAATCGATCACAACTCTTCAGTTGATGCAAAAGAAAACGAAAGTACGTGATTCCTATCCAAAATAACTCAACTGAACACGGGATCTTTCCTATGATTAACTCACTCATGCCCTAAAAAGAATGACACAACTTCATATGTTACAGTTTGACGTCATAATCATATGGCGTATTATTTCTGGCGTCAGGACGACTACGCTGCTTCAGATAGCACGTACTCAGACAGCACGATAATAGTTTTGAACCGTCTGTTTTGGGTTACCTCTCGGTTTATATCGTGGTTTGTAGTCCTCTGAAGTCATCTGAAGCCTTCGGCGCGGAGGTATGATAATCATCTTCAGTATGATGATTCGGAACGAGTTTGTTTTCGTGCTTCTAGTTACTCCTTCGTTACAAACGAAACCTCACTGTTAATAAAGTTTAACGCCAGGCGGTGTATTGAGGTTGCTTTGATGTGCCGCAGGTGCCGGCACGACTTGAGTGACTACCGCACTTATCTTCAATGCAAACTCCATGTATGAGCTTTTATTTGCCGTGTATCGTACGCGACATTTCTCGAATGACTCGTATTGGGATTCAATGTCTAGCAAACTACTTAGGCCAAAATGGGGTGCAGTTCCAAAGTGGAATGCTGCTGCTTGACAATTAGTCAGACGGAGGTTACAATGAATGAATACAACTAATTAGCCGAAGGTCCTGGTCGGTTTTATCTGGGCATCTATAATAATAATTATTATTATTATTATTATTATTATTATTATTATTATTATTATTATTATTATTATTATTATTATTATAAAGCTCAAATTCCCTGCAGTGCAGGCTCTCAGAGCATCTATAGTGTTCTTTGGTGGGCGACGGACGCGTTTTGGGTGTTTGTTTGCTTGTATGTGACCGGGTACGTGCATGGCTCTCATAACCCATCTGATGTAACTTTGCTGTTTTGCATCAAGTCTTTTAAGAATTTTACTTTTTTGCAAAATATGTTTTGTATTGTCTTTATTCAGTGGTTTTCCTTCAATGAAAGGTCTCGCAAGGTATTGCTTTCAGCGATGCCTGCGTTAGTCCGACCCCTCCAGCTTACTTCACGACTACTAGGTATTCCGCGTCTGTTCAGGGGACGCAACCGAGTCAGCCGCCTCTCGGCTTCGTTCTAGCGTGGGTTTCTTAAATGGCGTTTAGCTTGTGTTTGTTGCTCGGCATTCTAAGTCGAATATCTCTTCAATGCCTGCACCGATTGTTTTAAACCAAGGTCCATATGATTCAACATGATAGTCACTTTCTCTTTGTAATTTACCTCTAGTCCCGATCGATTTTGGGTTAAACATTATTTTGGGATTTTGCACCTTTTGCTTTGTCCAGGTCCATAGAATAAAGGCCTTTAAAAATTCATAATTAATTCTAGTCTTAATTAATCAAGTCAATGTTTGGCACTTGTAAGATTACACCTGCATCTCTTTTCTTAGTAGCAAACCGCAAGTTTCTAGGTCCTGTAGAATCAAAGCTATAGTCCGAAAACCTAGTGCAAACAAACACAAATTTCAGCTTTCCCGCTCCAAAAGCACCGAGTTCTGGAAGCAGAAGAGTGATGCTTTCTTTGCGGCCCACGCCTGCCGTATATAAAGCCCCAACACCCTGCGTAGTTTCATTCACCTCTGAGCCGGGCACTGATCACTTGTGCCACGTGAACCTTCATTTTGTGTGCGAATTTTGAACTGCATCCTTGCAAGACTGAATATGTGAAGGACTCCTGTGCTGAATTTTGCCTCTGTAAGTACACGTAATTAGGTTTATTCTATGCATTTCGTTGTGTTGGTTTTGTCTCATGTATGATGAGCTGTACATGGGATTGAAAGTTGTTGTAATGAGGTACTTTGCTAATTGCTGCCTCGGTTTATGACCATGAGTTTGATGCACTTGGCGGGAGCCTGTAGTTTGATGAGTAGTTAGGTCAGATTTTATTATGCGAAATCATTGCTCTTATTCTTAGTTTATGGTTTGCATTTTGATTGATGTGTTCTTTGTTTTGTGCATATTGTTTTATTGTCTACACCTTCCCCCCCCCCCCAACCCCACCCCTCCCTCCATTGTGTGATTCTGATCAACCAAGCTGCTGTGTATCTGTTGTTGTGTATGTTTGTGACTGTTTCTTTGTCTGAGTACTGGTGATGTGAGTATCTTGTTATGTTGGTTGCTGTATTGTGGATTCCTCGGAGAAGCTGATTTGTCTCATGTTTGTAATTTAGCGTTTGGATGTCATGTTTGTGGCGAGACGTGCTAGCTTTCCAGACATATGTTTTGTTTTCCCGTTAAAATGTAGGTGTTGGTGTCCGATTGAGTTACATGTCTTGTGTGTAGCAAGAATGTGTCGAATCTAATGTTCGTGTTGCAATGTTGATGTTTGTTGTGATTTGGGCCTTCTGTTTGGTCTACATGTGGTTACTGATGCTTGTTTCTTTCTTTAACGATTAGCGATAGGATCAATGCTGACTGTGGGACATTGGCATAATTATGTGAATGATCTCATGCAAGAAATGTTGTTTATCTCTTGATTTGTGGTTATCTTGTGTGTTGAGATGCAGCTGATGTGATGTTAGCACATTGTGAAGATTTGTTTAGCCACTTTGTCTGATAGGTGTGAGTATTTGTGCTCAAGTTTGGTTTATTCTGTATATGTTATTGATTTTGTGAACTGTGAACTTAAAGTTTCCATTGTCTTTTGTTTTTAGGCACTGCTTAGTACTTGGTACAATAAACATATGTCATAACGACCTCTTTGTTGGCTCCTCCGTCACATGCCTCTGTGGCCTGTCCTAAAACCATTTCTTGTACCTGGTTTAAAGTGGCGTCGCCGACAGGATTACAGAGGTGAAGGAGTCGCTAGTACCAAGTACCAACTGAAAACAGTGTAGAGGGTGTGCTGTCATCTCGGCTCGACCACGACCAACATGGGGAGAAGCGCAAGTGCCCGATGAAGCAAATCCTTGTTGAACTGGAGGACCTCGACGGCAACGCTATGTTGGATGAGCAGGGAAAGCAGCGTCTGTTGCCTCCACTCCCAATCTACAAGGGTCGTGGCTAAAGGGGTCCATCTTTCGCATCCTTCAAGCGGCGTGCTGAGCAGGTCATGGCTGACCTTGGTGAGGACCTTGTCCGCCAGATCCGCCCAGTTGTGTTTGTCAGATGGATCACATACGCATTTGATTATGAGGTGGACTTGTACTACGGCCACCACTCAACAAGGGAAGACAGATCTTCTGCGCCCGCCCTCCTCGCCTTCCTGCGACACAAGTTTGGTGACTACTGAGCGCCACAGCCTCAGTCACCGGGTGCTACAGCTGAGACAACTCCAGTGCAGCCAGACCTCGGCAACACATCAATGGCACCAGTCGTAGCACCTGCCCTGCATCCACCCTCTACAGTGCCTTCTAAACCGCCATGTGTGGAAGCACACGTGACACAGTTGTCAGAGGAGGTAACTCCTGTCGATGCTCTCCATGAGCCAACTGTCCCCAAGTCACCGCATCTGTGCACATCTGCACAAGAGGTGCCATTCAGTGAGCTACCTGCCCCACCATCACATGGTACACCCCCAGTAGAGGCGGCTGAACCTGCTGGGAGGCCACCCTCACCGTCTTCCATGCCATTATGGACGTCTTGTGGCCCACAGCAGTCAGCTGGGCAGTCACGACCCCCTCTTGTCTATTGGGGATGTAATGTGCCAGGACACCGCCGCATTGATTGTCCCAGTGACCGACAGCGACAAAACATCCCAGACTCAGAGAGTTCCCAATGCCCTCTGCCCGTGTAGGACTGCCTCTGTTTATGCCACTGCCTATTTTAATGTTTTGCCAGATGGCACTGTTTCAAGCAATTTGTAAAGCAGTGTATTTTGCCGCCATGAACATAATGATGGCTGTGCATGCTAGTTTCATGCCTCGTTCTGCATATAAACCAATTGTGAGTGCTTTAGTTTAATCTCCATATCCAAGGTGAGTTTGCAGTTTGCTCACTACTAGATCTGAGTTAAATGAGTATCACTCTGATAGGGATCGACGAGCATGTGAACACTATGATGTCATGCAAGACTGAAGCACTGACATTTTTGTGTTTTCTTTTGTCCACTTTGATTCATCTGCATGTTGCTTTTATGCACAGTATGTGAACAGTGTAGTTTTGTTCATGCGTTTATGCCTCTGATTTGTTAATGTGTTTTGGAGTTCACGCAATTAATTATGTGTGCTGTCATGTTGCATGTTCTGTGTTTTGCTTTCAGCTCTCTGAGTCGACGTTTTAAATCCTGAGTGGAAAGCTTGTTTTGTTTGTATTTACTGTTGTCACTGTGTTTATTGTTGACCACTTGAATGGTTGCCCAAATTTAAGGTAGGCTGCCCTGATTCGGCATGTTCTTTTTATATCTATGGACACATAGACTTGACAAGTAAGTGTGCAACTAACACTCCCATATTTCCAATTTGTGCCGAAATTTTCATTAAAGCATCTGGACTACCTAGGAATCTCTATGAAATGTAGTGTACGTAGTACTGTTGCCACTGGTCATTTGTGTAGTGCACTATAGTAGTTAGCAGAGAAGCTTAGAAGTCGACATTAATTTTAGCTCAAGAGTGTATTTTGGCATGTTTTAGTGTGATTAGTGGCACGAACACCTGAACTTCATATGACGGACTGTGGAAGCAATAATTAAGCTATGAACTGTGAAATCGCGACTAATCGTGAAATGGACTGGTGGACACGGACTGATTATGTTTAAATTTATATCAAGCTGAATTATTATGAACGGTTTTAACCACCAGTATGGACTCTGTTTGCCTGTGGTCATATTTTTACAGTCTCTTCCATTGGGTTTTGTCTGGTCAGGTTTAATATGTCTTAATTGCAATAATCCTGTCAGATTCTTGCATGCAAGACAATGGAAGAGATCTCTTTTTTTAATGTAGCAATTTGTCTAACAAAATATGTTGACATATGAAGGTAAAGGATTTTGTGTTGCTCATTAACATCAGGTTTGTACGGCCTGATTTTTTTTGTTTTTTTTCACTTGCTCTTGAGAGTTGTTCATCAGCGCGGAAGATGGCACTTTTCTTTGGGCTGAGATGTGACCGGGTACACCCAGCTCTCATAACCCATCTGATGTAACTTTGCTTTTTTGCATCAAGATTTTTAAGAATTTTACTTGTTGCAAAATATGTTTTGTATTGTTTTTATTCAGTGGTTTTCCTTCAATGAAAGGTCTCGCAAGGTATTGCTTTCAGCGATGCCTGCGTTAGTCCGACCCCTCCAGCTTACTTCACGACTTCTAGGTATTCAGCGTCTATTCAGGGGATGCAACCGCATCAGCCACCTCGCGGCTTCGTTCTAGCGTGGGTTTCTTCAATGGCGTTTAGCTTGTGTTTGTTGCTCAGCATTCTAAGTCGAATATCTCTTCAATGCCTGCACCAATTGTTTTAAACCAAGGTCCATAAGATTCAACATGATAGTCACTTTCTCTTTGTAATTTACCTCTAGTCCGATCGATTTTGGGTTAAACATTATTTGGGGATTTTGCACCTTTTGCTTTGTCCAGGTCCATGGAATAAAGGCCTTTAAAAATTCATAATTAATTCTAGTCTTAATTAATCAAGTCTATGTTTGGCACTAGTAAGACTACACTTGCATCTCTTTTCTTAGTAACACACCGCAAGTTTCTAGGTCCCGTAGAATCGGAGCTATAGTATGAAAAACTAGTGCAAACAAACACAAATTTAAGCTTTCCCGCTCCAAAAGCACCGAGTTCTGGAAGCAGACGAGTGATGCTTTCTTTGCGGCCTGCGCCTGCGGTATATAAAGCCCCAACACGCAGCGTAGTTTCATTCCTTCTCTGAGCCGGACACTGATCACTTGTGCCACGTGAACCTTCATTTTGTGCGCAAATTTTGAACTGCATCCTTGCAAGGCTGAAATTGTGAAGGACTCCTGTGCTGAGTTTTGCCTCTGTAAGTACACTTGTAATTCGGTTTATTTTATGCATTTCTTTGTGTTGGTTTTGTCTCATGTATGATGAGCTGTACATGGGATTGAAAGTTGTTGTAATGAGGTACTTTGCTAATTGCTGCCTTGAGAGATCATTTTCATGTTGATGGCTCCTTTGTGTCTGCCTTGTCGGTTTATGACCATGAGTTTGATGCTCTTGGCGGGAGCCTGTAATTTGATAAGTAGTTAGGTCAGATTTTATGTTGCAAAATCATTGCTCTTATTCTTAGTTTATGGTTTGCATTTTGATTAATGTGTTCTTTGTTTTGTGCATATTGTTTTGTTGTCTACACCCCGCCCCCTTCCATTGTGTGATACTAATCAAGCACCTGCTGTGTATCTGTTGTGTATGTTTGTGACTGTTTCTTTGTTTGAGTACTGGTTATGTGAGTATTTTGTTATGTTGGTTACTGTACTGTGGATTCCTGGAGAAACTTCTTTGTCCCATGTTTGTAATTTGGCGTTCGGATGTCATGTTTGTGGCGAGATGTGCTGGCATACCAGACATGTGTTTTGTTTTCCCGTTAAAATGTATGTGTTGGTGTCCGGTTGAGGTACATGTATTGTGTCTTGTGTGTAGCAAAAATGTGTCGAATCTAATGCTCGTGTTGCAATGTTAATGTTTGTTAATGTGATTTGGGCCTTTTGTTTGGCCTTCATGTGGTTACTGATGTTTGTTTCTTTGTTTAACGATTAGCGATAGGATCAATGCTGA
Organism: Semisulcospira habei; assembly: GCA_036245525.1. NCBI lineage: Eukaryota > Metazoa > Mollusca > Gastropoda > Semisulcospiridae > Semisulcospira > Semisulcospira habei. The sequence goes on along the minus strand of BTPG01000007.1, from coordinate 98,560,009 downwards.
TTGTGGGACATTGGCATAATTATGCATATGATCTCATGCAAGAAATGTTGTTTATCTCTTGATTTGGGGTTATCTTGTGTGTTGAGATGCAGCTGATGTGATGTTAGCACACTGTGACGATTTTTTTAGCCACTTTGTCTGATAGGTGTGAGTATTTGTGCTCAAGTTTGGTTTATTCTGTATATGTTATTGATTTTGTGAACTGTGAACTTAAGGTTTCCATTGTCTTTTGTTTTTAGGCACTGCTTAGTATTTGGTACAATAAACAAACGTCATAGCGACCTCTTTGTTGACTCCTCCGTCACATGCCTCTGTTGCCTGTCCAAAAATCATTTTTTGTATCCGGTTACATTTATTTCTTTGTTTGTTGGTTTGTTTGTTTGTTTTTATGCTGCTATTATACTCCAGCTCGCACCCTCCACTCTTCCTCTGACACACGTAAATTTTGCCTTCCCAATTTTAAATGTAAAACACCTGCCGGTCGCGCCTTCTCCCATCTTGGCCCCTCCACTTGGAACTGCCTTTCCACCCCTGTCCGTAACTGTCAAACGCTCTCCTCCTTTAAATCACTTCTCAAAACCCACCTCTACAACGCTGCCTTTCACTAGTGCATTTCCCCAGCCATGCACAATTAATCACCACTGTCACATGTGTGTGTGCGTGTGCGTGCGTGTGTGTGTGTGTTTGTGTGTGTGTGTGTGTGTGTGTGTGTGTGTGTGTGTGTGTGTGTGTGTGTGTGTGTGTGTGTGTGTGTGTGTGTGTGTGTGTGCGCGCGCGCGTGTTGGCTGTTAGCCTTTTCATTGTATCAGCACTTAGAGCTACTTTTAGAATACGCAATTAACAAATCTCCTTTATTATTTTTATTATTATAATTTCATAGGCCTTTTGTACCACAGTAGTAGTACATATCATTCAGTATCGATAAACCTAGAGGACTTACAAAGTTTTATTGGCAATTTCGACTTCACCCAGGTGAAATTTTGACCAAAGAAGAAGAAAAATTAATCGATTCTGAACCTTTTTCGAGACCTAAAAAAAAATGGAACAGGCATCCAAATATTCAGATTGTCCACTATTTTTGGTGTTGTACCGATTCATTGTTTCACGTGCACTTGATTTGTAAAATGGTTTACCGATTTTAAAATGGATTTTAAAATTATGTTAACAAGCCGCTTCTTCTTGAAAAGGGTTTAGATAAGATATACTTTAAGAAGTGGATAATTGTTTCACGAGTCACATGTCAATACATTTATAAATATATCACAAAATGTCTTTGAGCCACAAATCCACACACATTCCTGAAAATACTCATCTCTATCTCTAAGATCAGGATTAAAGATAGATTGTGTACCCTAAAATACACTTTTAGTTTCCACAATCATGTCTGTGCAAAAACTGATGAACGCTGAAGTTGCATCAGTCCATCGAAACTGCTGCCATCCTATCAAAACACTATCCAGTCTGTACAAGCAAAAAATCCGCCCAACATGCCCATGGCGTCCTGGCTCCACACTTTGATGCGCTTCATTGTAGGCTTGAAACAGTTTAGTTTCTGCCTGATGACAGGGATGAGTTAAATCATGTTCATCACGTAAAAGAAAACTATGCAATATTATTAGTTGTATTACGAGTTAAGCTTTGCTAGTAGTTCTTGTCGCCTAGAGGGACATAAACTTGATTTGATGGTAGTTTTAATGATGTCCTTTATAAAAGGTCAGGTCATTTCAGCTCGGTTTAGTTAGTTCAAGGTGG